>CAUYTI010018271.1:0-52580 GCA_963575145.1 Galago senegalensis | reverse complement strand
TGTGGTGGGCGCCTGTGGTCCCAGCTACTTGGGAGGTGGAGGCAAGAGACTCGCTTGAGCCCAGGAGTTGGAGGTTGCTGTGAGCTGTAATGCCACGGCACTCTACCCAGGGGGACAGCTTGAGGCTCTGTCTCAAAAAAAATAAAAAAATAAAAATAGAAAAACTATCAGGGCCTTGTGGTGGGTGCCTGTAGTCCCAGCTACTTGGGAGGCTGAGGTAGGAAACTCGCTTGAGCCCAGGAGTTGGAGGTTGCTGTGAGCTGGGATGCCATAGCACTCTACCCAGGGGGACAGCTTGAGGCGCTGTCTCAAAAAAAAAAAAAAAGAAAAGAAAGCATGCTATGAAGTAGATGGGAAGTCAATATTCTGGGTGTTTGTATTCTAAAATCATGTTATCCTCCCGTTTGACTACAATTTGAATAGGTGTATACCTCTCTATGGAAAGCCACGTACGTATTCTCAGATCCTTAAAGACACTGCTTCATCTTTCTCATTCTGAAATTTCACACCGCCATGTCTAAGGTATAACCCTCTTATGATCCATTCTGCTGGGGGTTCAGCGGACTGTTCAGTGTACGTACATGGCTGGCACACTAGCTGCTTGAGCTACAGGCCCCAAGCCCTTATACTAGTTTTTCTGCACATTTGTTCCTTTTGTGAAAAGAAGAAAAAGTTTCTGATTTTTGTAAAACAAAAGCAGGAAAACAATGAGAAAAAACTTTTTTTCACAAAAACACAGTGAATTCCACTGAGATATAATATACCTTTTTAAATAATTGGATTTGCAT
Organism: Galago senegalensis; assembly: GCA_963575145.1. Classification (NCBI taxonomy): domain Eukaryota; kingdom Metazoa; phylum Chordata; class Mammalia; order Primates; family Galagidae; genus Galago; species Galago senegalensis. The sequence goes on along the minus strand of CAUYTI010018271.1, from coordinate 51,792 downwards.
TTGTAGAAACACAAGGATACAGATTTATTGGCTTCGCACCTGTGGCTCAAGCAGCTAAGGTGCCAGCCACATACACCTAAGGTGGCGAGTTCGATTCCAGCCTGGGCCTGCCCAACAACAATGATGGCTGTAATCAAAAAATAGCTGGGCATTGGGGTGGGCACCCGTAGTCCCAGCTACTTGGGCGGTTGAGGCAAGAGACTCGCTTAAGCCCAGGAGTTGGAGGTTGCTGTGAGCTGTGATGCCACAGCACTCTGCCCAGGGCAACAACTTGAGGCTCCGTCTCAAAAAAGAAAAAGAATACAAATTTATTGATGCTTTATTCCTGGAGAACAGAATGTTTTATATTACTTTATATAATACCAGTTAGTTCTGCTTAAACTGGGTACATTATTTCTTTTTTTTTTTTGAGACAGAGCCTCAAGCTTTCCCCCTGGGTAGAGTGCCGTGGCATTACAGCTCACAGCAACCTCCAACTCCTGGGCTCAAGCGAGTCTCTTGCCTCCGCCTCCCAAGAAGCTGGGACCACAGGCGCCTGCCACAGCGCCTGGCCATTTTTTGGTTGCAGCCATCATTGTTGTTTAGCAGGCCTAGGCTGGATTTGAACCGCCACCTTAGGTGTATGTGGCTGGTGCCCTACCTGGTTGAGCTATAGGCGCCAAGCCTTTTTTTTTTTTTTTTGAGACGGAGCCTCAAGCTATCCCCCTGGGTAGAGTGCCATGGCATCATGTTCACAGCAACCTCCAACTCCTGGGCTCAAGCAAGTCTCCTGCCTCAGCCTCCCAAGTAGCTGGGACCACAGGCGCCTGCCACAACACCTGGCCATTTTTTGGTTGCAGCCATCATTGTTGTTTGGCGGGCCTGAGCTGGGGATTCGAACCTGCCACCTTAGGTGTATGTGGCTGGCGCCTTAGCCACTTGAGCCACAGGCGCCAAGCCAGGAAAGAACTTTGCTGGCTTTCCCCCTAGCTCTGAAATTTTCATACTTTGAGGAGGGGTAAATGATCAACCTTAATTTAACGAATTTTTCTGTCTACCTTTTTTCCTATTCTTTTCTTTTTTTCCTTTTTGCAAATTAGCTACATTTTCAAAACCTGCCTCCCACAAATACTCTGAAACCCTAAAGTGTCTGCTCCATTTCTTTTAATAGACATTATTTGGAATCAGTTAAAAGGACAAATAATATGTCCACTCATCAGCCAAACAGCTAAAGTAGACATTTTTGGATCATTTTAATACTCGGACCTCTCTTCTGCTCTTCTTAAGTCAGAGCAAATAAGAATCATATTTGGATCGTTTCAGCTTTGATTTCAGATTAGGGCAGGAATCTTAAACCAAGAGATCATTAAGGACATTACTTAGTGCTAAGATCAGAGGAAAATCATTTAACAAATACAGGACTTGATCCATTTTACACCACATGTATCAATTAACTTGCCTGTAAGCCTCAGTTTCTCACTCTCAAGATTTATGTGTAACTGGGTTAAAGAAAAGGCTTGGGGACATGGGGAAGCAACTTAATTTTTTTATTTTATAAAATATATCAACATGCTCAAACCCTGGTTTCCTACCTGAATCCAAAAGAAGATGGCTTTCATTCTGTGTGCCACTACCCCTTGTCCAGTTCTAACTCCCTTTTTCTCAACATGAACATATGTTTCCCTTAAAATTACTTCTTTTTTCCTACCCTGGTGTTATGCAAGATCCCTGCTTATTTTGGCGATGGAAACAAAATAAGAAGAGCCACCCAGAGTTCTCCATTCCAAGAGGAGGAGCTTCCCAAGAAAAGCAAAGTTTTATTGTTGTATTTCCTTCCAGCACTGCTGAAGAGCAAGAGGCACTCTTCATGCAGAAATTCAGTACAGATGAGGAGCCGGTCCTGAAATACCTGCACTCTTCACTGCAGAAATTCAGTACAGATGAGGAGCCGGTCCTGAAATACTTATTTGAACCATGAATGGCATTGAATGGCAGGCATGGGCAGGGACTGTCTGTAGGTTCATGATCACTGATTGCATGTAAAAACAAATAAAAACACCAGAAATTGGCGTGCTATATATACATATATATATATATGGAGTAAGATGGTTAAGTAGATCCCATATGCAATATGAAATTGTGCTTTTTGAACAGAGTGTGAAGAAAGGAGATGCTTTTTATTTCAGAGAGCCCAGGAAAAATCAAATTCTCAGATGAAAAAGGCCAACCTTGACTTTATTTTTATGATCAAAGTGCTCACTAAAATTGCCATAGGCCTAAGTGAAAGCTTTAAACATTGAGGAGGGGCTCGCATACTTATACAAGAAAAACAAGGAGAGGCTTGCATATAGGATATTGGTTTCAATGAGGAAGGGTCAACGCCAAAAACAGTATAAGAACTAATCACTCACATAATAGATCACTGTGAGCAAAGCTCTCCTGCAGATGTTGGAGTCAGTGATCTAAGCCTCACACTTGGAAAGGTTGTGTGACTGGAGCCATGATATATAAAGTAAGACCCAAGTGCCAAAGTTATGATTTAGCCAAGCAAACGTGGCTGTTTTTGTTGGGTGGAAGAGACATTTTTTTCACTGAGCAAAGAATTACGGTAAACATCTGCTAACCATGACCACAGAAGAGGTGGTTGTTTTCATCCAAGGTCATTTTAAAGGAATAAATTTAATTAATAAAACCACATAGTAATAGTATCCAACCTTCCAATAACTCTGCTTGCCTGTATCCACAGACCTATTCATTAAGAAAGCACTTAATCGAGAAAGTTTCCCAGCGTTACCATTAAGACTTTGTGAGGACCACGGATGTGGTGTAAGGATTTCCCATCCCAAGGGATGCTTGAAAACCCAAGTCGACTTTACTTCTTATCTCATTCCTCAGGCAGCTGTTTTCTAGAGGACTTTTTTTGCTCTATTAGCAAGACTTTATTATGATACCTATATTATTTAGGTAACTAAAGCCCCGTTTTTAAAAGATGGAAATTAATGGGTTGAAAGCTTGACCTCACATATAAAACTCCCAGGCTGTGTCTCTCTGTCAAACCGCCTTGTTGAAAATAACTATAAGAATTAATATAATCCAGAATAATTTGGGTTTTTAAAAATTCCTTATTTGGTTCTTTCTTTAGGAAGGCATGGGGTGGCAGGGAAGCCAGCAGGAAACTGAATTATTCAGGCTGATTGTCATTCAGATCCATCAAACTGGAGCTCAAAACATCACTTTGGCTTTGAATAACCAGCTGTAACTGCTCCAAAATGAGAGACACCCATAATTATCATTATTAAGTATTCCTTAATTAAGAAAAAATAATCAAATTCATAAAACCCCAACTTCCATTCTGGGTTAAGCAAACGTCTGCATCTGCCTTCAATATCAGGAGAGTCTTCTAGACTAGAAAAGCCAGTTTTACCTAAATTAGATGTACTGAATAAAAATAAAGAACTAAAAAGTTTACTATTTCCATCCAGAATAACTAGAATATGATCAATCAATAAGACACTAAGTATGTGGAATAAAAAGAATATAGTGTCACCAGTGGTGCCTGTGGCTCAAAGGAGTAGGGCACCAGCCTCATATACCAGAGGTGGAGGGTTCAAACCCAGCCCCAGCCAAAAAAAGTGCAAAAAAAAAAAAGAATACAGCATCTCCCTTTATCCACGAGGGATACATTCCAAAGTTCTCAGTGCACGCCTGAAATCATGAAGTGTACCAAACCCTATGTATACTATGCTTTCTCCTATACATGCACACCTACGACAAAGTTTAATTTATAAACTAGGCACAGTAAGAGATTAAACAACAATAAAATAGGATAATCATAACATCTAAGTTATATGAATGTGGGTTCTCTCGCTCACTATCTTACTGGACTGTTCTCACCTATTTCAGACCATGGCTGATCACAGGTAACTAAGGAGATCAAAACTGTGAGTCAGGGTAGAATACCATATTCTCATTTTCTCTCTCTTGTTTTTTCTTTTTTGAGACAGAGTCTTACTATGTTGTCCTCAGTAGAGTGCCGTGGCATTATAGCTCACAGCAACCTCAAACTCTTAGGCTCAAGTGATCCTCTTGCCTCAGCCTCCCAAGTAGCTGGGACTACAGGTGCCTGCCACAATGCCTGGCTATTTTTAGAGACAGGGTCTAGCTCTTGCTCAGGCTGGCCTCAAACTCATTAGCTCAAGTGATCCACCCACCTTGGCCTATTTTGCCTCTTTTGATTTCTCTATTTCCCATGGAACTAGAACACAAAACAAGATTTCAGTAAGCTTATTGAAAAAACATTAAATTCATCAACTCCATTTAATCCAACAGTGACAATATGGGACAGAGTCCTAGTTGTTGAACCAACTCTAATGGCTGCTCAGGAGCCTACAAGTGGGAGGCCGTCCATGGTTCATCTTTTGTGCCTTCAGTCTTCAACAAATACCTATTAAACCCCTCACAGGCACCAGTTACGATGTTCAGAGTGTATGTGTGTGTATGAGCGTATGTATGTACTCACATGTGGGGTGCACCAGAAGTGGGAGGAAGGGGTGAGGCTCCATCTTGTAAACGTTAACTGATACTTGACAAAATCTAGGGTAGTTATTAATGTAGATTTCAGGGCTTGGTGAGTCTGGGAAATTATGCTGTGTTTAACAATACTAAGAGTTATATGCTAAGAAATGAAAGGAGGAGATAGAAATAGAGCAGGCAAGCAAGTTGATACCCAACTGCCCTTAAGGGACAGTGAACATCAGACAAGAAAAAGACAACAGAGGGAGGCCCCGTCATATTTCACAACTGCCAATACCTTCAGCTGTAGAGGAGAGCCAGCCTAATGTAACCACTGAATCCCCCGAACACAGTCAAGATTCATTTCTACAATAACTCCAACATCACAGGCCAGTGTGGCCATGAGTAGAATATAACCACGTGCCACTACACAAATTATACTCAAGTAAAAATGTGACACGTTCATCATATTTGTATAATCAAGGGATTAACAAAGCTCTAATTTCCAAGCCTTAAAAGAGATTCCCAAGCTTTTAAGTATATTCCTAGTGAAAGAGAATATGACAAATGTCATTAATTTAAAAAAAAAAAACTTACTTGAAAGAAATAATTCTTTCTCCCTTTTAAATTTCTTTACAAAATGCAGCATTTTAACGTAATGCATTTCAACATACTTATCCATAAATGTAAATTTGTTTTGATAAAATGAAGAGCCTTCTAATCCAAATTGCACAGTGATGCTTTCTATGCTGATCTGTTATAACTTAGTAATCAGAGTTAACAGACTGCCTAATTAACCAAGACATCATTTGCCAAGATCCAAATATGAGATGAGTTGTGGGCCAAGGAGAGAATATGATGGACTTGAAAATTATTAATTCAGGGAAGCAATAAAAGCATGCGGAGTTAAAGCCCTTTGCTAAATTCTCATCATCTTTAATTTTTTTAATAAAATACATGTGAAAATAAAAACTACATCCATTCAGGGCATGTGGAAAAATATTTTTTGTATCAACTAGCTAAGGGGACATGAGTAATTTTTAAGCCTTTAACAACTGGTAAGGTAAAAATCATACATGCCTTCTGATTATAATGAATGACATCTGTGGGAGGCTTTAGTAGGTGCTAGCATCATACTCAAAATTTCATGTGGCTCAAGATGTTTATTCTCCATATCAACCCTAAGCCTTTGGAAGGTACTGTTTTTATTTGCAAGTTATCAGATAAGAAAAATGAAGTTTAAAATACTTTGTTGCCTCCACCCTCCCCATCAGAATGTATGAATAAACAACATCCAACCCTTTCAAAATTCTTAGAAAAGTGGAATAAAAAATTCTGTAATTTAACTTACTAAAATTTCACTCACAGTCCAGGCACAGTGGCTCACACCTATAACGGTACCATTCTGAGAGGCCGAGGTAGATGGACTGCCTGAACTCAGAAGTTTGAGACCAGCATGAGCAAGAAAAGGACCCCATCTCTATCTCAAAAACACGCAGGGTGGACAGAAAGTTGGTGTGCATAGTAAATCGTGCACAAACTTTATGTCCACCCTGTAGAAAAAATAAAAAGTACCAGATATTGTGGCAGAGGCCTGTAGTCTCAGCTACTTGGGAGGCTGCAGCAAGAGGATCTCTTGACCCCAAGAGTTTGAGGTTGCTGTGAGCTGTGACATCATGGCATTCAACCCTGGGGTGACAGAGAGAGATTCTGTCTCAAAAAAAAAAAATTTTTTTTCCCACTTATGGAGGCTTTAGCTATTCATTTATTATGTACTTACTAGGAAATAATAAACTGCAGTAATTTGAAAGATGCGTATGACTTAACTGTACAAAAATCTTCAGCAGCAGCTTTTTATTTACGTTAGTTACATTGTTGACAAGACACACAGCATTTTAGCAGGGCTAAGATATATTATAAGCCAATTTTCCCAGGTCATCTGAAAGCAAGAACCTAACGTAGGGCTTAAACCTACAGAAGAGATGCTGAGTCCACCATAAGATCATTTTCTCTTCGTCACTTGACAACTCTACTCATTCTCTGAGGCCCCGGCCAGGTCATTGCTCCTGTGTGGCTTTCCAATCTCCTTTGCCTGACCCGCTCCCCAATCACATACACATAAACCATCAGTATTCTTGGAGTTTCTCTATCATCACATTATACTTGGCTTGTCTATCTGCAGATCTAAGCATGTTAAAATCAAGTAGCTGACCATAGGACCTCATTAGGGATGGACAGTAAAGGGATGGCCGGAGAGAAGAATGAATAGTAGGAGGGAGGCAGGCAGTGAATGAACTCCAGGCACCTCGAGGACAGAGGCAAGGTGGTATTTCTGGGGTACAGGCTTCTTTCAAGGTAGTAAACATCACTGGAGATGTCTGAGTAGTAGGCACACAGCTTCACAGGGAAAATCTCAGAGATGACCCCCAGTCATGTTTAGCCAGACCACGTGGTATTTAAAACTTCTTTCACCTACTCTGCAAAGGCCATGCATCTATTGTGCATCAAGTAATATTACAGCACCTACACGGCTCACAGACACAGTCCATTTTCTCAGAATTCTACCTGCCTCCTCTGAAACCAGCACCCTTTCCCCCTACTCTCCACTGTCTTATGTAGGTCAGAGACCACCCCCGGTTTCAGAGATGGGCACACAACCCACCCTAGACCCAGCACGGCCCCTGCTCAGTCCTGCCGCAGCTGCAGAGTATTTCAGCCAAAGGGATACACCAGACCAATCACAGAAGCAAGAAAATCCACATTCTGTGACAGCTGCTAGAACTCTTAAGAAAAGATTCCTTTCTGCTAAAGTTGCTAAGAAAACAGATTCATGAAAGGTTATCCTGGCACAACCTGGGTAATGCCTCTGTCAATGAATCCCGCATGGAGAGTACCACAGGCAGGAGACCAAGACCAAGACCTAATGGTGCAGTCTGAAACCCCTTGGTGCAGCTTTTCAACATCATGAGCCAATTAATCCCCATTTATGCCTAAGGGGTCACTCAGACCAGAGACCTCATAAACGGTGAGCTCCGTATGTTAAAATCCAGATACACGAAAAGTGATCTTCTCTTTGTGTTAACTAGGAGATACTGATATTTCAACCCTTTAAGTAAAAATTACCTGTTGGCAGTCCCTGACAACTGGCCTTTACACATTTTATCCATACCTAATAGTTTACCAATATCTGAAGGTCAAAGTTCTTGGCACACAGCTTATCAATCTGTAACTCTACTGACCACATAACTCTTAAAGGCCCTCTAACTCTTACAGCCAGTAATATCGCCAAGTACCCCCAAATCTTCACCCTGGTAAATAAACAGCTTTCTAGGTAAATGTTTCCAAGAACTAATAGAACATTCTGAACCTATTTTCTGGGCAAACACCCAGGGACAGGACTGATGCTTTGGGAAGGAGACCCTTCTTGCTTGCCACACTTTTTCATACAGGTGATTGAGTGGAACAAATCAATTATTGGGTGGTCAGAGGCTAATATGAAATAAAATGTAGGCTACAGAGATGAGGTTAATTAGAATAATGTACCAGAGAAAAATGACTCAAAGATCTAGAGAAAATGTCTTAACAGACACATTCAACTGGAGATAGAAGGGTGCCAATTAAGTGGCTGTCCTTGTTCCTAATCATATTGGGACACACTTTTATTTCCCATAGCTCTTATATTAGCAAAAAGAATTAAAGCATTTGAAAAAGCTTATAAGATCAAGCAGGACCTAGTAGATGGTGCTGAAATCAGAAGGCCCCACACACAGTATACAGGCAGTCCCAGAGCAAAAAATGTATACTAAGACAAAACAATGCCTGCAAACCGACACCTCGAGAAAATGCCTTTCATGAGGAAGGCAGGCGACTACATGGTACAGTGATTAAGAGCCAGGGAACCAGAGGAAGGAGTGCCCAGGTTCAAATTCTAGTTTTGCTTCTTATAACAGAAGTCTGGGTAAGTCGTTTAGCCTCGCCATGCCTCAGTTTCCTTATCTGGAAAATGGGTTGTCTGGAAGATGGATTTTTAGAATGGTAATCACCTCAGAGATGTATTGTAACTTAACAAGTATCAATTGCTTAGAATCACGTCTAGCACACAGTAAGTTCTCAGGTAAGGCCGCTAACACAGGGTAGGCTTTTCATAAGCTAGAGTGCTCCTCTTAACTGCTGTTTGTCAGAATTTCTCAGGGTTAGGTTTCTTATGACTTCAGAAGATTCTACTTGTCCCTCTCACTACTTTTCCAGGGAAAGGGGAGAAACGCACATGTAGGATATTGGTAACGGCAGGAAATGCAACTTCTCTGAGCTACGTACATCTCCATAGGCTCAGGAGGCCTCAGCATCACATCTACAAGTAGAACCCGAAAGAAACTGCCATGCTTAGAAAGTGCGCCAGGCGCGGGAGAATGGTTGATGTCACACTAAAGAATGACTGGGAACAGATACATATGGACAAAAGATGAGACATAGCTCCTCCCATCAGAACACGGAGAGCAAAAGGTTTTCTGGTCATGAGAGAGATGTCGGTGAGAATTCAACCCCAGCATATCTTAACCAAAGTCACCTGCCACTTACTTTCTGCACTCAGCTGGACTCAGACCAGGGAGCAAAAATTTAAAACTTCTTTTTTTTTTTTTTTTTTGAGACAGAGTCTCACTTTGTCATCCTCAGTAGAGTACAGTGGCATCACTGCTCACAGCACAGCAACCTCCAACTCCCGGGCTTAGGCAATTCTCTTGCCTCCGTCTCCCAAGTAGCTGGGACTACAGACGCCCACCACAACACCCGGCTATTTTTTGTTGCAGTTTGGCCGGGCCAGGTTTGAACCTGCCACCTTGGTATATGGGGCCGGCACCCTACTCACTGAGCCACAGGTGTCCCAGCAAAATTTAAAACATTAATAGACAAAAAAACAACAAACTCCTAATCTTTCCCACTGTATTGATAGGACAGTGCCAGGAGGGCTGAGTGAGCCTGTCAAGCATCCCATGTAAACAGGTTAATCCAGCCTCATATTACGTGGAACTGTTTCCCCTTCCACGAATTATTATCTTAGTTTCTGAAACTGTTATTTGGAAATGGGGTGTTATATATTTTTAGAGATGCAAAAAAGCTGGGTGTTAGCCACTCTGAAGACATTTATCACTGAATCTCACTGAAGTTTTTCCTGACTTGTTCACTTGTACTTTGACTGAAAATTCACTAGATTTTATCATTATCATTTTCTTTCCTAAAAAGGATATTAGTAACCAAATTTGATGCCTTTAACTATAATTTAATCATGTCCTTTTATTTTTATACATTGAGAGGGTATAAATTATAAACTAATAAAAGAAATGACTGTTTTAATTTCTTAAATAAACTATTCTTCTGTAAGTCATGTAAATACGCTTATGTGATTTGATATATTTCATTCTTCTCCACTAGAAAGTTAAGTGATACAGAAAGAGATAGGTCTCTCTCCATGCTTCAGCTTTTACATAACAAATTCACAATGAACACCACATGTCACCAACTGACGGGATGGAACAATATAGCAAAAATAACAGATCATTTCTTTAAGCAAGTAAAAGCAATCACTATTAACAATGAAAGATATTTATATCTAACTCCTTTCCAATTACACAGACTATAGTCTTCTATCAAAAAAGAAGTTATATGAATTTTCAGGATAGCTATATCAAGTATGTATACATTTTTAAAAAATAGAAAAGAATTTACAGGAAGTTTAAGACACCCTTTATTGCAAGGCAGGAGATCAAACTAACTTTGATTATCTTAATAGCATAATGTATTGAAGGGGAGATCAGGAGGGAGGGGGTGAGGGAAAGGAGAAGAAAGAAAAGGAAAGAAAATAGTGACTAATTCTCACATAAATTAGATTTAATTTTGACCAAAGCATATTACTTAAATGTTAATTTTTAATTCAACCTGGTAATATGTTGTTTAGGATATTGCATCCTAATTTTAAGTGAATGTGTTTGTAATTTCCCCTTTATAATAATCTATTTTCTCCAGTTTTAATATCAGGTGTATCCAGATGAAATAGAATGATTTTGAAGTACTTCTTCTTTTTCTATTTTCTGTAAGATTTGGCATGATCTGGGTTTTTTTAATTATCTTTTACTTTTATTTATAAATATTAGTTGTTTATTTTTTTGAGACTTTGGAGAAAAAATAAGAAGAAGAAGTTAGCTGATGACTCCATACTGATACTCTTTTTTTTTTTTAAATGGGGGTAAGAGTTTTTTGTTTGTTTGTTTGTTTGTTTTTAAAGACAGAGTCTCATTTTATTGCCCTTGGTAGAATATTGTGGAGTCACAGCTCGTAGCAACCTCCAATTCCTGGGCTTAGGTGATTCTCCTGCCTCAGCCTCCCAAGTGGGTGGGACTACAGGCACCTGCTACAATGCCCGGCTATTTTTTGTTGCAGTTTGGCCGGGGCCAGGTTTGAACCCACCACCCGATATATGGGGCTGGCACCCTACTCGCTGAGCCACAAGCACTGCCCCATACTGATACTCTTATTTGACAATGTGAATGCTACTTTCTTTGCATTATTATTATTATTGCTTAATATTTCTATGCAGCAATCATCTGATTTCTTTTCTGAATGTATTTATCTTCATTCATTCTTTACAAAGTTTTTGTTTCTAGTCCTTATCTTAAACATTGTTATTAAAGTTGTGAAGGCAAAAAGTGGAAACCTAATAAATACAATTATATGTTTAAAAAAAAGGGGGGGGGCAGCACCTGTGGTTCAAGGAGTAGGGTGCCGGCCCCATACACCGGAGGTGGGGGGTACAAACCCAGCCCTGGCCAAAAATTGCAAAAAATATATATGTATATATATATATATAAATAAAATAAAATGGGCTTACAGATTAAAAAATAATAGTAATAATAATAATAATAATGTATTCCCAGTAAGGAGGCATAAGGACACCTCAGTGCCTCAAACTCAGAATTTCCGTGGTTTTGTATATGCGAGTCAGACTCCAAACATTAAGCCATCATAGCATTTAAGGTTTATAACTTGTATTATCTGCGACAGGTCATCCACATCTAACAGTCAACATGCTCACAGTAAAAATAAAACAGACTCTCCTTCCACTGCCTGTTCATGTTGTGCTTTTTAGTTCTAAAATTAATTCACCCCACAAAACAAGGGCAAATATAATCAGGAATCAAGGTCTTCTGCCATCTTTGACACCTGCAAAATGGAGACTGCAAAAAAGCTCAAGATGACTCTTGCCAGGGTAGCACCCCACAGTCTCTGCAGATCCTTCTAAGTCACCAGCACTGTTGTTCTGTTCCAAGCCCTGTGAAAAGTGCGGCACACGCATCACCTATTTTAATCCTTGTAGTAACATCATGAGCCAGGTGATGTTATTACCGTGGCCTCAGGTAAGTAATCTGAATCCTAGAGAGAGAGAGAGAGAGAGACAATCATTTGTCCAAAAAACCAGGGAATGAGAGTGCTGGGATTTGAGCTGGGAACCCAACATCCGCAATTAGCTGGCACCATCCACAATATGCTTTAGGCCTAAATGGCAGGTGATTCTACGTTCATAGGGAAGGTGCTGCGTGACCCCTTCTGGATAAGACACACAGAGGATAGTTTAGAGAGGAAACTTTGCAGAGGAAATTCAAGGGCAGTATTCTGCTCCTACAACAAAGTTGATGTGCACATCTCTTTTTTTAATTCTCTCACCAAGATGCAGTGCTCTCATGTCCCAAGATTCACTGAGTTCTCAGGGAAATTTCCAAATGTACTGACTGATTCAACAAATGCTGACTGTGTGCATGCCCACTGGACACTGGGCACTGCTAACCATGGGAAGCCACACAGAAGACAGAGCCGCCCCTTGCTTATTACCTGGTAAACAGGTATATTCCTGACCTGACAGAAGCTGTGACATATGGAACAAAGAGGCTGGAGAAAGAATAATCAGAAAGGGAGGTGATCAGCAAAGGCACGTCCACAAAGTCCACAAAGTCCATATAACCGAAGTGAGCACTAAGGAGTGAGGAGGGAGCCTGGGAAACAAAGCAGTTCTTCCAGGCAGAGCTGCATGGTCTAGAGGCAAGGGGGGGGTTATGCATTTGAGCACAGTCATGGTATTTAAATAAAATACTGGCAATCACATAGCAAAAGCTCAAGTTTTCCAGGACTCTTTTGAACAGGCAAGATCTTCAAGGCACTAATTCTACATGGTGAACCTGATAAAAGCTGAGTCTACATCAGGTTGACGCTTACGGCACTGACAAAGGCTGGGGTCAATCCCCCCAAGATCATCAGTTCTGTGACGGGGTTCAGTGTCAATGAAACTGCCACTGCAGACTCCCAATTATAGGTGTTATGACTCTTATTCATCTCACTCAGCACTCCTCAAAAACGCAGGGGACAACCACAGTTACATGGTTGCTGCTGTTTCCCAATATTGAGATGCACTGCCCACCAGACCATCCTTGAGTACTGCTGGCAATCCTTGTCACAGTCATGCAGTAGCTTCTGTGTACACATGGCACTGTTCTTTGAGGGCCACTCCCAAAAAGATCTGTGGGGGAACAGGACCTGTTCTGCAGAGTCAGCACAGAGGCAGGGACAGGGTTTGAGGTGGTAGAGCATTAGCCTGCATGAGCAAAACCCTACAGTTTCAGATTATCATCAGCAATACCAACTTGAAAGCAGTTAGTGAATTCTGCTTACAAGGCAGGCCCTGTTGTCTGACTAAGTAAAAAAAACGGAATAAAAAAAGAACGGCATGCCTCTCAGGAAACTGTCAAAACAGGACCCAGAGACCTAAGCTCTGCTAGCAGGACCGGTCCAGTTGTATACATGGCTGTAGGTGTCCTTGAAGATGGGCATCAGGGCCACCTCTCAAGGTGCTGCTTGAAATTCACAAGGGAATCCCAGGGGAGATGCAACGGCCTGTGAAACAGCCACCGTGAGTGAAGCAGCCCCAATAGGGACTTCCTCCATCTCCCCTGCCGGTGCCCGGCACAATGCTGGCATTATTACCTACCAGAACCTCAGCTAAGAACTTCACAAGTTACCACCTCACTAACTCTTCACGACGGGTTAGCGCCTATTTTTATCCACACTTCCCATATAAGGAGGCCGTGGCCCATAAAGGTTAAGTAACTTGCCCAGGATTGCTCATCCAGGAAGTGGAAAAGGTGGAATTTGAGTCTAAGCTGATCTAACTTCAAAGCAGACACTCTTAACCATGCTGCTGTCCTGTGCCCACGGCAAGTATTCAATAAATGTTTCTGAATGCATCGGTTACCATATGTTTTATATCACCTATCACAGGCTGGGAAGTTTCATTCTATTCATTCTATGACACAGACACATTCACAAGAATAACTTACAGCCCAATCTGCAACAGAAAACTTGGACAGGGGTAGTTCACTTCCCCCTCCCAATCCCAAGGCAAGTCTTTGGCAGAAATAAGGAGAGCCACAAATCACAAATACGAAAGGTATCGGATAGTTTTGTCTTGTCTCTGAACCTTTCTATGTAAGAACGGAGGGATAGTGCAAAAGCTGTCAGTGACATCCCCTGCACGTACTGGGGAGCAGGGAACTGGGTGGGAGTCCCCTTATTGCTAGGACCTGCTGTTGATACTTAAGCCTTAACAAAATCATCTTATACCCACATGAAAGAAACCATTAGCATATTAAAGAGTTTAAATTCTGCTTTGTAGCTCTCTTGAGAAAGAAATGTATTTCTCGGATTTGCCATGGCACTTTCAGTAAGAATGTTATGGTCCTAAAGTATCTCTGCTAAGAATCTGATAGGCTGAAAGTCTAACAGATAAAATGCCTACAAGACACAAGTCAATAGGAGGCACAAAGCATTCATTAAAAATTAAAAACAAATTAGGTAAGAAAAATAGACATCTAAATTTTCTGTAAAGATCCACAATTGTGTCTCAGTAACCATATACCTTTTCTCCTTCAGTATTAGAATTCACCAAATTGACCAAGTCTAAGGATACGGTTCCTCGGTGCCCTTCTGAGTTAGGGTTGGTTAATAGGATGCACGTAGAAGTCACTGGGTAAGGCTCAGGGAAAGCACTTTAAAACACTCCACATCAGCCAGGAGGGCTACTTTTTTTCTCTTGCATTTCTCCCTGTTATTTTCAGGCTGTAGAGGCAAAGGCTGGAGAGCCAGCAGCTACAGTGTGACCTTGAGGATGAAGCAACACCCCTGGCCAGGAAGAGGGAAGGAACAGACTGCTTTCCCCCAGATGCCTTTGTAAGAGAGAATGTCTAATTTTTACACTTACATAGTTGCATCTCTATTTATTAGAAACAATTCCTAACTGAGGTACTGATATGAAAACATGTTTGAAAACCACTCTACGATCATTACTGTGGAAAAAAAAAAAAGACTAGAAAATTCATGAATTGGGATTCTGATTACCCCTTGATTCCCAAAGCTGTTTGTTTAACTAAGACCTTCCTTCCTAATTAGTACTGGTGGTGCAGGGAAGTGTATTTGTTGAGCCTGTCTCCAAGTTTTGACATGCAAAACTTGTGAAATTCGAACATACTTGTAGACATCCGCAGCATTATTATTTATTAAGGCCTACATTAAAGGTGGAAGATCTTACAGCACCTCTCAGATTCTTATGATTAAAGGAAATCTAATCGTTCTTCATTGGCATTTGATCTTTAGCCTGCTGTAATCTACCAGGATATCCCCTTGTCCATATTTGATACTAAAAAAGAAATTTCAACAGCTTGTCTGCCAACCATAAAACAGAAGGTACATATAGACAAACCACATTACTCAGAAAATAAGAGCGCCTTCCCCCCACTCATTTAGCTCCTGAAAGCCCAATGTGATTGAAAAGGTGAAGTGGGCATACTCCACCAGGTGAACCAGAATGACTGTAGAGCCCAGCATGACACTGGTAATCAGTTTCTAAATTCTCAAAGGGCTTTCACATACATTATATCTGTTTCATCCTTCCAGCATCTTCCAAAGTAGTTAAGGGCAGGTATTTTTCATTCCTGTTTCTTCCAGATAAATGGCTTGCCCAAGGTCAGAGGGACAGGCACCAGAGAGGGGTCAGCTTCACAGGTCAAATGACCGCCCTCAGACGCATCGGATCAAAGGGCAGCAAATCATAGCCCTCAGGCCAAATGTGGCTCATGACCGTTACTGTAATAAAGTTTCGCAGGAACACAGTCACACCCATTTGTTTGCGTATCATCTATGGCTGTTTTTGTGCTGTAACAGTAGTAGTGACTGGTTTCAAAAAATGGCTGTATGGCTCTTGAGAATGCCCTTAACAAATGAAGTTTGCCAACCTCGGCATTAGGCCACCTTCCCACAGATATGATCCAAGTTATGGACCCCGTTCTTAAAAACAATAAAACCATCATGCAGGGTAGCTATTATTCATATGCCTACTAGCTTTGGAGGCAGTCCGTTACCCTCCCCGGATTAATACTGCCAGTTGCCTGCACAGGGGGATGGTAATTTTTAGGGAGTATACAACACCAGTGGTGTTTGGCACTTACCCTGAAATGCTAATGCGTCTCACAGCCATAAAAAGCCGGGGGTCACTGGGAGGGGGCATGCATAATGCCACGGGACTGCAACACACAGGGGGATACTGAAAGCAAAAAAAGAAAAGAAGAGGTTGAGTGAGAAGGCAAAGTGTGATGCTCCAAACCCGCACAGATCTGCGAGCCTCACGGGTCCCCTGTCGACACAGCACCCTTGCCCTCCATAGACAAGCCTGTGTCTAAGTGTCTCCATTATCCTTTCTTCATGAGTCTAAATTATAATTTTGCTACAAGTTTTGGTCTTTTAGCTATTTTCACTGAACGCAGTAGAAGCAACAAGAGGAAATAAATACACAGACACAGGCACCCCTACAAAACAGACCAGCTCTCTGCTGCCAGCGAGACACAAATCTTACTTCCCAGTTAGCAACTCTTTCTTCAGTTGCAGTTCAGATACGCGAGGAGGTTGTGACACAGCCTTCTCATGGGAACAGTGTGTGCATGTGCTGAGCCTGCAAGCTCTCGTGGCTTACTCGAGTTATTAGAATATTTACCAAACCTAATTCCAAGTAAGTTGAAGCTGCTGACAGATAAGTCAACTCCTCCTCAAGCACTTTCAGAAAGTTTTTGTGAATAGCTGTCAATAGCAGGGTATCACATGCCAGGGTCTTTCCTCACATAGATCCTTGAGAGAATAATGCCATCTATGCTGCCCTCAAGATTACAGAAGGGACTCTGTCTAATCCAGAAAAATAAAACTACAGAATGAGTAGAAAGCATGAGCCCTCGGGGAAGGGGGGGAGCGCTGCTCTCTTTCAATAGCAAATTCAGGCAATCCTCTGTGAACCTGTGCGTTTTCTAACCTAATCAGATGGAGAAGTTGAAACTAAAAAGAAGATACATGAAGTCTTATGATTTGAATAGGCACCTATCTCCGGAAACTATGTGGTTGTCTGTCTACCAGAACTCAGAAGAGAGTTAAGAACGAGATGGTGCCCCTGGTGGGTGCCTCTTCAACCGATGAGATCGATTCAGAATAGATTTGTCCAGACTGTGTTTTCTAGGTATCAGCTGCATGAACTGTTAGCCAAATACATCACGGCTTCAGAATCTTCATTCTTACATGGGTTAAATGTGCTGTGTTAGCACTTTTTTCTCTAAAACAAGGCAGCTTAAGAGTCTGATAGGAATGCATCAAAAATACATTTTAAGTTAATTTCAGTTGGCAAAGGCTGTAATCGTTCAAACTTAATTGGTGAACTCATTAATGAGCAACTGCCATGACAAGAAAGGGGACCATTGTCATCAACTTATCAGAGCAGGGAGATAACCAAGTTAATTATGTTGTTTTCAATGGACTTACACTTGCTTCCTTTTAGATTCTACATTTCCAAACATTTGTTCTGACACCCCATGTGTTTCCTCCTCTTAATAAAAAACTATCAGCTATGGACTCTGCAAGGAAAAGTCGGCAGATCACAGCTCTCACATGTGGACAAGGCAATTGAAAAACTTTTCTGCCTTTATTATCTACTTGTAAAATGTTATAAGCCTGTAAACTAGCTAATTTATGAGCCGTGCTAATAATTTGCTCACACTTGAACGCAGGTTTTGCAAACACAGTTTCCGGGGATGTAGGAAGATAATTTGTAGGTCCAGCTTTTCTCCTAAGGGGACACTAACTAATTTGACACAGTAACATGACATTGATGGCGGGACACACTAATGACCATCCTCCAAGACGGGGCTGTCAGCCTGTCGTTCCAGTGAGAAACCGGACTGTTTCACTGCTGCTCGGGACTCCATGCTCAACTAATTATTCAGACAGCGACATTAATGAGAGCCCTTACGTTTATTTTCAACATACTAACCGGCGCTTAGCTTCCATTTGTCTGATATGGTCACTGATTAAAATGTGTTTCATGAATAGCAAATTTGAACTCCCTAATATAACAAAGAAGCACTGGAGAAAATAAGGAACGGCTGACTGGAAAACCAACCTTGTCAACTCAACTTGGTTTTTGCCTCCTGTATCATCAAGGACAAAGTGACAGGTAGTTGGAAAAGCCATGGGTGCCGGGGGGAGGGGGGGGAAGACTACTTTTAATTACATATGCCTATGGACAAGGTTGATTTTTTATCAAGACCCCTAGATCACAATATGGTCAGGGGCAACTTCTGTCTCAAATAAACTTCACTAACTTTATGATATGGAATGAAGTTTTTTTTGTGTTTTTTTTTGTTTTTTTTTTTTTTTTATGGTTTGGGATTCATTGCGGGTACAAAGAATTAGGTTACACTGGTTGCATTTGTTAGATAAAGTCCCTCTTACAATTGTGTCCTACCCCCAAAGGATGTCCCATACACCATCACACCTCCCACATCCCTCCCTCTTCCCCTCTCCCCACTCCCTCATTCCCCCAGCCTCCTCCCTTGTATTAGCTCATCTACTGCCCTGGAATGAAGGTTTTTTTAAGTTAGTTTTTCCATGGAATGACCAAAAGCTTGCCTTCATGTGTTTTCCAGTGTTACAAAAGTCTGATGTTTGATTAAATTGTCTAAAACAATGATCTTCACATACATCAATAAATGCAGTTGTGTTTTTCCCAAATCTATTATAAAACTGTCCACTGAGAGGTTTTTAAAAAGTAGGTTTTTTAAAATATCCTTATACATCTTGTTTCTTGTCCCCTAAACCTTGTAGTCAAGGTCTTGTATTTTAAATTTCCATTTTAGTATGATAAATTTTGTCCTTTGTTTTATGCTGATTATAATCCCAAAATATTTATATAATCACAAGTTAAAATGAATAACTTTTTTAAAAGGTATATTAGACCTATCAAAGACATTGGAAAACTGAAAATCTTCCCGATACGGTTCATTGTATTTAACCTCAATTCAAATTAAATAACCAATAGTATTTCAACAAATGCTCTATTTGCCATCATGGATTAAAAATTCTACTCAATACCATGTATGGCTTCCATGTATGGATTTTATAAAATAGCAAAATAAATATGAGTCCATGCAATGAAAATGTCACTGCAAGCAACATTTCTTAAGTATGTATTTCTAAACTTACTCAGAGATAGATCTGTAATTTTAGAACACCAAAATGCCTAAATGGCATACAACATGTGGGAAGCAGATTCAGACTGCAAGCTAATTTTTTAAATATATTTAAACAAGTATCAAGATAAATTGTTCCCAACCAGCATGACGGTTTCTGAATGCTGCTCTTTCCATGGGTACCTGTTACAGACAGGTTCTCAGCATCTCTGGGCAGTATGTGTGTGGCAAGCATTTCCCCTCCATAATTATCCAAGAAATATGGTCAGTCTGTGGCAGGGACTGGCTAAATGCTGACCAAGTCCATTTCTTCTTTCTGGACACACAGCTGGAATGTATCTTTAAGCATCCCTTATAGTTAGGTTGGGCCTTGTGACCAAGTTCTGGCCAGAGTTGGAGTATGTGTTTCATTCTGATCAGAAAACTCCCGCACCATCCCTAATACCTTCTGTCTTCCCTTAACTGTGGGCCCAGAGATACCATGGAGAACTTCTAGTTCCTGAGATAGTGAGTCCAGTCGTATAGAACGAGCCTGGGTCCCGGAGAGACCAGGTGGAGTCGAGCCACTGCTGCCCTGTTGCCACCAACCAGCACTACACCATGAGGCGCCAAACAAATAAACCTGCAGGGACTTAAGCCTCTGGGATTCCGGAATGTTTGTTACAGCTGCCAGTATCTCATATCCACATATGTGGAGGTTTCTAATTTCTCCCTGGCTCCCTGGCTTTTACTCCCTGAGTCTCCAAGCAACCCTGAGTAAGTAGAAGTGCTTCAAGTGTGGGGAGATTTCTGCTCATGTTCCACTGCTGTGATTACTGGCTCCTCTAACTGAGCTAAGGGCAGAAAAGGGATGGGAACCCACAGCTAAAGTATTCTGAGATCTGTCAGGCACGTCTTTCCCTCCTTAACCTTCCCATCGCCCGGTGGAGACGCTGGAGTCCCGTTTCCTAGATGACAATACTGACCTTCTAAGAGGTGAAATATAAGCAAATGCTACACAATATTGATCCGTATTCTCTTACCTGAATGCCTATTGGAATTTAATTTTCAAACTTCATAGAAAACATGTATTTTTAATTACAACACTTTTGGCTGTTGCTTATAAAGGAAAAAACTCTATGACATCCACACATTTAATACATTTTCAGTAAAATGTGTGAGGGGAAAGTGTCAAGTTGAAATGCAACTGGTACAAGATCAGGAACGTCTGTAAAGGTTTTGCAAAACTAGCAACAAAAGTGATGGGTCTCAGATGTTCTTTGTGATGTAAAAATAAAGTCATATTTCAAACAAAACAAATGTGCATTGAATAATCAATGTTTTAAACATTTTTACATTCTTAATGTGATAGCTGTTAATACATACATATATATGGCATTTTACTCTATTTTAGTCATATTTTAGAACAGGGTTGGCAAACTTTTTCTGTAAAGGAAAATATAGTCACTATTTTAGGCTCTGCAGCCCTAAGTTCTCCAATCCAACTAGTACTCAACTCTTACCACTGGCGGAGAGAGCAACCAGGCACAACCACACATAAACGAAGGGGGTATAAAGGCGTATGGGTGTGTTCCAAAAAGACACTCTGCTGGATGTGGCCTGATGGTCATAATTTTATAACATGTGTTCTCAAATACTGATGGGGGTTTCCATATGACACACCACACATTATAATTTTTCCTCTGTAAAATAAAGGAAATGGGCTCTGGTTAGCATTTTCACTCAGGATATGTGGTTGCCAGGAAAGGGTTACTGACTTAACAGGGAGAAGGGTTAATTTGTCCAAGATTCAAGACATGACAGTTGGCAGGTTCAGCTTCCTCTGGAGGTTATCACCCTATCACCCAGTATACTTTTTTGAGACAGAGTCTCACTCTGTCACCTTGGTAGAGTGCCATGGCATTCTACCAGCACAGCTCAGAGCAACCCTTGGGTTCAAGTGATGCTCTTGTCTCAGCCTCCCAAGTAGCTGGGGCTACAGGCATCCACTACAACACCTGGCTAATTTGTCTATTTTTAGTAGAGAGGGGTCTTCCTCTTGCTTAGGCTGGTCTCAAACTCCCGATTTCAAGCAATCTACCCACCTTAGCCTCCCAGATTGCTAGGATTATAGGAGCAAGCCACCATGTCCAGCCCACTGCCCAGTTCTTTCCCCCAAGTCACGCCACCTTCCCAGAGGCTCATGAGCCCACACAAAGTTCTTACTGGGAAGCTGTGCACAGAAATCCAAGTAATACTTGTAACAAGAAAAAGCTGCAGAGCCAAGCCCTGTATTAGGGTAACATAGGTAACAGTTACCTTACAGTGATCTCATAGTAAGGAGTTTTTTTAAATAAAGAAGCAAAACAAATAATATGTAGATTTTAATGACACTGGAAGAATGACTCCTGAGACACCAGAAATGACATCCCCTGAAAGTTTAAAAATCAGGCATAAAGTTTCCCTAAATTAGGACCAAACAGCTTTCTTGGATTTAGAGATGTGCTTTGCTGACCGATCTCAGAGTAGGAGCTATGTGTCCAGTGATGAATATGCCAGCAACCATGTATTGAATCTATTATTCCCCCATTATTCTTTCAAGCATGTAAGCCACTGAAATGACAGTTTGGTTCACTTATTTTTTTGCATAGCAAAACTCAGAGACAAACACGCATAGATGTTTTTTTAAAACAAATTCTAGTTCCTTGTTAATGTTTTATTACAACAGGTAAGTGTGCAAGATGATTTGAGACATAAAATGGATACATTTTATGAATGTGTTTTACATTAAGTGTCAATTAAAATAGCCAAAGCCGGTAAAGGATAGTCCAGTCTGACAAAGGAATATTTTATAGTCATTAAAAATGATACTAGGAATGGGGAAATGTGTGCAAATGCTTGTTATAATGTGACATGAAATAAGATAGAAAAATTTTATCTAGAGTAATTCTCAACTGTACAAAAAAATAGGTGGCAAGGAAGAGCAGAAAAAATAAAATTAACAGTGCTTGCCTTAGAAGAATAGGATTATATTTTTTGTTTAGGACTTTTTGTATTATTTTCCAAAACAAGGCAATCTAAAATATTGGTTATTCAATTTGAAAAAGTAGTTGTAACTTCAAAAAGAAGCAATTTTCTGCACAGTTGTCATCATTTATTAATGGCTCTTGACTGTTTTTTTTTTTTCCAGACTAGAAGTGTCTTGAAAGCAGAGACTCATGTTATCTCTCATGCCCCAAGCATGGTATGTAGGGTGTCTTATACACTCAATTAACATTCCTTGAAGCAAGTGAATAGACCACCTTACTTTTTATAAGTCCCCTTAATGAGATTCCATAAATAAATTAAATTTTTATACTTTAAGCCCTTAAAAGAAATTAAATAATTTTGTTTAAAGAGGTTGATTGCTTGCGGATTATAGCTGTAAATAAATTGCATTGCTTGGTGCAAAATTATTCTTTCTCCTCTTTCGTTTTTCCATGATGGCACACAATAATTTGTCTTTTAATAACTTCAAACAATTCTGAGTCATTTGCTCATTAAAAAACAAAATACATCTTGATCATGAAGCTTGGCATTTCATAAATATTTACCCCCAAATGCACTGCCTGCTTTGAAGCTGAGATGGTAAGCTCCTGATTGACAAGCGACTTCTGTGCAGAAGGGGAGAGAAGACCTCTTATGGCAGCAGGAGGAGGGTACCATGCTGCCTTTTCACCTCTCCTCTCCTGGGGAAGCTCTTCCTCAGCAACCAAAAAGCATGATGTGATCAGCATTCATTATTGTTTCCTTCTCAGCCTTGCACCCTCTCTGTGGCTCCCTAGAACCCAAGCACAGACACCAAAAACGGTCCATGGCTTACAAGGTTCTGCGTGTACTGGCTCTGCAGACCTCCCTGGCCCCTCGCTTAATGACATAGCTCCAATGGCCCTGTCAAGCATTTTGTTGAGCCTTCATGCTGTGCTGGAAGGATGGCAGAGTGGGACACTGAGAGCTAGATGAAGATTTCAGCTTCTCTCCTAAGAACCACCATGATCAGCAAGGCAGTGAGAGAAAAGCCTCATGGAATAAACACTCTGTTATACTTTTCTTCCATTTAATGTATCATGATTTCCCATACTTGCTAGGTGAAAACAAACAGTTTAGTAAATAAAAAAATTCAAGTCTTAAAATCAACTTCAGTTCTCCCCAAAAGACGTTACCATTTGTCCATCGCAAAGCCACTAATGGTGGCAAGTGGAAAAGCACTGGGTAATCCTCAGCAACGCCACTGAACTCTTCAACCTGGAGTTGTCAACTCTGAGAGTAAAGGAGAAAAATAGTGCCAACTGCGAAACACACACGGGTCCTGCCACATGAGAGCCCATCTGCCTGGCGTCAGACTAACACAGCACTCGGGGTCCAACACTACAGCTGATGGACACGTCTGGGTCATCAAAAAATTGGCCTGCTAAATCCCACAGAGGAAGATGGGCTCCAAGTTGGGATTTAAACAAAAGACATCCACTTCTTGCCATGCAAAAATTCAGGGTATTTATTAATAAGCAGGCTACACAAACAGAAGGTGTTCTTCCTGACTATCAAACTCCAGCAGCCAAAACCAAGTGATAACTAATTCCACTTTACTTTCTTCCTCCTACGCACACAGGAAGATTTACATTTCTAATTCCATCCCAAATTTGTTGGCGTTGACCATAGGAGTGGTTTCTGGTCAACAGGGTCTCATCTAGCCTCAGAGACTCCACAGCAAGGACAAGACGGAGAAGGTTCCACAGACTTAAACCCATTCAAAGGCAGCATAATGTATTCCTTTTTTACATTAAGCTACCAAAATTCTGTGTTGTCACAGTAGCTAGTACAACCCATTCTAAGATAGTTTGTATGTCATTAAACCCTTGTTAATATACTTCAAGCAAATAATTATTTCTGGATCTGTCTCCATATCTCCCATGGTGAGCCCACAGGACCATGTCTTAATATTCTGCATATCCTTCATTTATTATTTATGTATTTATTTATTTACTTAGGAGACATAGCTCACAGCAACCTCAAACCCCTGGACTCAAGTGATCCTCCTGCCTTAGCCTCCCAAATGGGACTACAGAAGCCCACCATCACACCCAGCTAATTTTTCTATTTCTAGTAGAGATGAGGGTCTGGCTCTTGCTCAGGCTGGTCTCCACCTCCTGAGCTCAAACTATCCTCCTGCTTTGGCCTCCCAGAGTGCTAGGATTACAGACATGAGCCACCAAGGAAGACCCACCACATCTTCCAAGAACTGACCACTGCTATACAGAATAACAGATGACCAATCCAGGAGATTCAGTGTTCACTCGACAGAATCTTTCTCAGTACTGACCACATACCAGACACTATGTGTGAAGCAAAATACAGTTTGCAAATGAGACAAATGAGGTTGCTCCCTCATGAGACCCACTCTACCAGGATGCACCAACAAAAGTATGTGTCAAGGATTCAACAGAGATCTAACCTACGTACATGAAGTCAGAAAAGGCTTTATGGAAGAAATGATCTGCAAGGCTTTAAGCTAAAGGTGCTGGGCAGACGGGGCTGGGTGGAGGGTGAGCGGAACAAGCCAGGATTCTCCAAAGGCGCGGTTAGTCAGAGCAGATGAGCAAGCAGAAATAACCAGGCCTGAAAATAATCCGTCTTCTGCCTTCTACAATGACTTTAAAAATATAACTTGGGAGTGTCAGGGCTCCCAGATCGAAAACAAGGCCAAATGTATTGAGCAATACAGAAATGAAAGGAAGCAGAGTGTGACAGCAGAGGGTCTCCACGGTGTAACTGAAGACAAAAACACCTTCCTACCACCGACAGGGAGAAAGGAGTTATTCACACGAAAACTGCTTTTCTAAATTATCTTAGAAAATAGTAGCAAGAGAAATGATGTTGCCTCAGTTCACAGACCACAGCACTGGCCCATCTTAAAAATCCACCAACCTCCTCCTTCATAAATATCATCATTATCTCTCAAAAACAAGGTTGGCTTTGCTTATTCTTTCACTCACAAGCCCATAAGGAAAGAGCAGATGAGGGTGGAAGGGCCCAGGGTCTAGTTGACATTGGGTCACCACTTAGCTAGACCCCCTGACCACCTCCTGGGATCTGGAGCGCTCACCCAGTGCCTTTCCAGCACTAAAATCCTATCAGGGGCTTCTCAAACTTGAATACTCATCAGGGGCTCATTAGAACAGGACTGCCAGGCCCTCTACCCCACAGTTTCTGCCCTAAGGCTGCAGAGAAGCCAGAGAATTTAAAGGCCTCCCGAGTTCCCAGCTGCTGCTGCTGGTGCAGGCATCACACTCTGGAGTACTGGGCCTGCAGCTGGCTTCACTGTACATCGCACCCCATCTCCAGCCAGGGGAGGGTCTTCTCCTGCATCCTGCACCAGCTGAGTCTGTCTCAGGAGCAGAGACTGGGGTTCCTTGCCCAGCCTCAGAGAACCAGAACCTTCCTCCCTGATCCCAGGAAACCACCTGAGACTGCCACCCACTCCCCAGCAGCAGCCCCTGAGCAGAAGTCACCGCCCTCCATTCCTGTCCCTCAGTCTCTACACAAAATCCCACTTTTTGCTCTGGTGCTCAGGGTGTTGCTGGCATCCTCAAGCCCTCTCACACAGCCTCACTCCTTCAACCCCGTCTGCAGAGCACACTGGTCTTTTAGCTCCCACGCCACAGGAGATTCATTCCTAACTCGGAGGCTGGCCCCTCATCAGTTCCTCTGCCAGGAAGGTCTTCCCCCAAGCTCAGGGTAGGAGGAGCTCATTCTCAATCAATCTTTAGATCTAAAGTCATCTTTTAGAAGAGGCTTCCCCTGACCAGACTATCTAACCGGCTTTCCACTGGCGATTTTCTTCATAAATCTTCATAACCTGCAGGCATATTCTCTCCCTCACTTCCCTCGCTCTCCGCTTCCCTCTAGTTACTAGAAGGCAAACTCCATGCGAGCAGGGCCTTGGTCCGATTCCTGCCTCTTGCTATGCACTCCTTCTCCTGCACCCACAGCACAATGACTGTCACACAGCAGGCACTCAACAGGCACTCGCTGAATGAATTATTAAGTCTAGTCATTCTGTGCTGTGCCTCCATTCTTAAAAATGCCCAGAAAAAAAAAAAACCCATCATTTGAAGCTATAATAAGTTACATCACTCCAGAGTGATTTGCAACTGTATATTTGGGTGGAGGGAGGGTGATTGGAGGGATCACTTCTATGGTTTATCTTACGAGGGTACAAGTGAATCGTTCTAAGAGTAGAATATAAACGTCTTAACACAATAACCAAGAAAATGACATAAAGGCTATGTTAACCAGTTTGATGAAAGTATTTCAAATTGTATATGAAAACACCACACTATACCCCATGATTGCATTAATGTACACAGCTATCATTTAAGAAAAAAAAAAAGCACAACAACAAAAAGATTACAGAGACGACGCATCTATGCTGAAACATCGGGTATCAGAAACTGAAGCTGCAAGAGATTCTCCCTCGTGTTTCAACTCATCCTGGAGAGGCCCACCCGGTTCTCTCCAAGCCATCTCCAGTCCTTTCTGCAAGGTGATATCCTTAACTTGAACTTCTTTCTAATGTCACTCACGCCTGCTGCCAGGTGCACAAAGAAAAGAAGGTACTGCAGTTCTTCGCAGGCCGAGCTCTTCCACCCTGGACGACCCTGAAAAACCACTTGTAAGTGCTCTATGTTAACCACAGTTCATAATTTTGTCACAGGTGCTTGACTAAAAAGGGGACGAAGCCTTTTAAGATAGTACACTCATATTATGTCACTGTGTGTATTCCACACCACACCTAAAAGCCGACAAAATCCTTTCTTTCTATGCCATGCCAACCAGGAGAGTTAACACTGCATGATTTTGCTAGGAGCATCCTATATGCTCCAAAATGTTCGCCTTTACAAAAAAAAAAAAAATTTTTTTTAAAGTAGAATTTTAACACAACTTGTCATAAAAGCTGACACCAGTACACTGGAGAGGAAATCAGATGACATGAGTTGTACCTGGCAGTTCAACAGAATATAGGATAAATACTCTCTGCAAGGCAGCCAAAGTATCGGTTAGAAGTTCAAACGAGGAAGATGAAGTGAATGAATATTCAAAGTATACTATACCAAACGATTTTTCTATATTTATAAAAAAAAATCATTAAAATGCACTAAGCTTCACAAAAGCAGCATGGTGGGGTGAAACTGGTGCCAATTCTGTTTTGGACACTAATTTACTTCTTGTATGGCTTTGGAAAAGTCAAGCATTCTCTCTGAAACATTCTAAGAAGCAAGTTTAATGAATTCATTGGTGTCAAAGTTTAATTTTTGGTCCACATCCTCCTTTGAGTCCACGAATGCTCGTGGACAAGCATCTTGAGTGGAAAGACAGTGGGAAAAGGCTGAGCTCTCCTCTACCTTACTCATTAGCAAACAATTGCTATGAAAACCTCTTTTCTTTAGCAACGCCTAAGAAGGTGTGGGGTGGCTATACTCTGGTTTGCTGTATCTGTTCAAATAAAGTTATGTTTCCATGTACTGCAGGGGGTGAGTTGATGTGGTAATTACCTGTTACTCATGACAAGTAAGGTAATTAATGTAGCAAAATACCACTGCAATGTGTGTAAATTTAGACCACCATAATTAAAGCACCCGTCTGTTCAACAAACTGTTCAATTAAGAAAAAATATTGACGGTGTACATTTTTTGAAATTAGAAAACGTATGGAATGAATGAATCTCCCTTGGTTGACATCCATTTCTAGAATGCTTTCTCAGCGGGGTACGTCGATAAAGGGCATCATTTCATGGAGTAACTTCCACTAACACACACAAGTACTTCTGTACAGATGCCATTAAGACAAGAGTCTCCCGTGGAAGTATTTTGTTTAGAATTCTCAGTGTATAAAGCATACACCTGTCAGAAACAGAATTCTGGGAGTATCTGAAGCCCAAACCTACTGCAGGTAGCAAAACTGAGGGAAATTACTGTGTCGGGTAGCTGAGCATATCCTCAAGTACCGTAACTGGAAAGGACCATTATTTATAAACTAGCCCATGTTAAGGAGCTGGAGATGCTGCACACATTCTGTGCACAAAGGGCTGCGATGTTCCTGCTACTCTGAACCGACAGTGGCATCAGAGTTGGCTTCCTTCATCCTCAAGTTCCATTTTCTTTCAGCCATTTCATTTCTAGACCCTTGTGCTAAGATCTTGAACAAGGGTAACTAGGCTCACTTGACAGTAAAACTTACCTCCTTGCTAATCCGCTCTAGAAAATCATTAGCTACGTCCAGAGTTAAATGTCCAAAGAAATGAAATCAGAACTGCCTTAAGGGTCTAAGAGAGAAAAAGAATCCGTTACCAGAGCAGGAGAGAAGTGGTCACCTCTAAATCCACATGGGGAAAAGGGGAAAAGAAAAAATAGAAAAAAGCTTCTGAAATGTACATGAGAAAGTAGACAAATGGTCATAGTTTCTCACTGCTCGTTCTGAGAAGGAAATCCCAAGGGTTTTTTCTCTAATTCTTCTATTCAGATAAATGCAGAGAGAGACACAACAAATTGGCCCAAGGAAAGAAACAGCTGGAATTCAGACAGACTAAACAATGTGATACGAGAAAGAAATGGTATATAATTTTGATGTTATTTAATGATATACACACATGGTGGGGGGTTGGGACTTCTTTTTTTTTTTTACATTTTTGTTTGGCATATCTTACCTTAGGAGACAAAAAAATCTGGAGAAATAACTAAAAGGTGACTGTAAGTAAATTCCCAGCTTATCATACCGAAATTAAGTCCTAAATGTTCCGTATCTGAGAACTTGGATGTATCCCCAAGTAAAGAATAGAGAGTACAAGCAGACATTCTAGACTGAAACACACTGAGGAAATGGAATAGTTTCTCCAAGTCAAATACTCCAGTTTCACACTTTGAAATAATAACAACATCATTAAAAGACGAGGATGAAGAAATCACTTGTTCTAACTGTTGATATAAACAGAGCTTAGAAGGTCCTAGCAGGGAAGATGATTATATAAAAGTAGCCTCAGAATTTTTATTACATGGCGGCACTGGAATGTTAACTTCTAAAATGAGGATTTAAGAAAAATGTTGTATCATCTCAAAGGAGGCTAAATTTAATTATAGTAGAGACATAAACAAGATTTGGGGTTCCATTTCATATACTGCAAACTAAACTTTTTGATTCTCCAAAGAACAAAAGAAAGTCAATACTGTTTTTTCTCACTGGGTAAATTTATGGACAATGAAATCTTCACAAACCTTTGTTAATATTTCAAAGATTACATCAAATGGTGAAGGGCTGTGATAATATTATAAAACATTACTAAACCACTTTACAATGATTCTGCCAAACCATTGAGGTAGGATTAATCCCATCTTATAGACAAGTAAACTAAGGCTCAGAAATAGCCAAATGATGCAGATGAATTCCCAAAAGCTAGAGTACTGAAACAATCTGTTCTTGGAATGGGATAAATATAGCTCTTGTCCCCACTGAATCAATTTACAGAGAATGCTGTAAATGACATGTTTGCCTTAGTATTTAGGACTCTGGCTTTTGTCTTAATTATCATACCTTAAAATTACCAGGGATAGTGTTCAAAAACAATGGTGGTATAAGTTGTTAAGTAATCATCCAAGAAGGGGGAAAAAAGATCTGGTTTCAAATTCTGGCTCAGCCATTGAGTAGAAAGACCTAACTAGAACTTGTAACCTATGAACTCAAAATAGCTGAAGCAGCCAGTTATATCTAGAATTCGCTTTACCCCTAAAGAAGACTCAAGGGAAACACCACTACCATCTTCAATTTCCAACCTGACATAAATCAGTTCTTAGTTTAACTTTCTTTTAGCCTTTTCCTCTTGACCTTCAATAGCTTTGTGCCATGGTCCCCTTTCATCTCATACACAGAAACTGAGAAGCCTGGAGCTGGGGGATGAATTTCACAGATCACGGACACTCTCCAGATGTGTAAACTGATGCAAGAAATTGAAAAAAGGTGAAGGCAGACAAAGAAGGGAAAACAAAGAATTATCACAATGACACCTGTAATGTGTATTCATTTTTTACCGACAGAAACTTGAAAGTGAGCAAAATGAAGAATAGATTCTTCATCCTTTTTCATTCTCAAAATTAATAAAAACTGGAGAAAAACCTAAATGGCAACTGGGTGAGCAAGTGCAACCGAGCTGATGCTAAGGTGTTAAAATGCGTGAGTCAATGTCTCCTCGGTTTAAGGTTCACGGATGTGAAGTTACCCAAATTTTGACATATATATGAACTTTATCCATACTGTCTTTTACATAAAGGAAAATTATTTTAAACTGGACATCAAAAATGCAGAAAAGTTATGGTGGATATTCACTCCCACAGTCAAATGCCCTCTACCATTTAACTCTAGCTTAGACATCGAGCTAAATAATAATTCAAAATGGTTTTTTATTTAATTAGGCATACAATTTTCACATAAAGGGGATATTATTGTTACGTGCCACCCACTGCACAGTGAACTATTTTTACATAATCTTGTTAGCCCAAAGGTATCTGATAAACAGTAATATTTTCAGTTCCTACACTGAAGGAGGCACGTTTCCATTCCCATTTTCAGATGAGAAAACTGAGGCTTCAAATATTAAATAACTTCCCCAGGGTCACAAAGTTACTAAGTAGCTAACCCAGAATTTGAAACCAGATCATTTTCCCCAACTTTGGTAATTATTTAACAACTATACTGTCACAGTTTAGAGCATACCAACTAATATGCCTGGTATAAGGTTTCTCCGCTCATGTTGATACTGGAAAGTAATGCAACTTGAAAAAACAACTTTGTTTTAAGAAGCTGTTTTGAAATAAAAAACATTTTTGAGTTGGTAACATGAAGACATTATTTTTCAGGTTATAGTAATAATGTTACCCCATGAATGCTATATACAAAAGCTTCCCTCCTACTGCAGATCACATTCTCCTCAGAATGTGGTGTTTTTGTCTATCAGAATACACGTACAAAGTAAAACATTAGAATATTGAGAACATCTAAATTCTTTTGTCCTTTAGACTTCTGTCTCAAGTTATGAACTAAAGCTACTCACTCTGGCTCTAGCTTTTTATATGAGTTTCTGTAAGTTTTTATAAGTTTTTCAAGAAATAACTCAGGAATTCCTATTGTAAGCATAAACAAAATGCTATCAATACAGACTTAAAGGAAAAAAGGAAAGTCTTTGAGATTGAACGTCAGTGAACCCCCACAAAGGAAGACAGAAAGTGGTTGGTAGAGACTATTCTGGGTCACTAGCTCCTCTTGTTCCCTTGGCCAGGGGAGATGGGAGTATGAACAACAGATCTAACGGAGTGATGTGATGGAGGGATTACTGGTACACAGCATCACACACTACAAGACAGTATGGAGTAGTCCCCTTATCTGCAGTTTCACTTTCTGTGGTTTCAGTTACCCGCAGTCAACTGGTCTGAAAATATTAAATGGAAAATTCCAGAAATAAACAATTCATAAGTTTTAAATTGCACTCTGTGCTGAGTAGCATGTCTAAATCTCTCACCATCTAGCTCTGTTGTGCCCTGGACGTGAATCATCCCTATGTCCAGCATATCCAAACTGTCTACACCACCTGCCCCGTGAGTCACTTTGCACTGGTCTCTGTTACCAGACTGACTATTGTGTAGTCACAGAGCTTGTGTTCAAGTCACCCTTATTTTACTTAATAATGGCCCCAAAGCCCAAGAATAGTGATTATAACAATTATACCAATTGTTACAATTATTCTATTATTATCAGCTCCTGCTGTTGATTTCTTACTCTGCCGAAGTTAAACTTTATCACAGGTATCTATGTCTACAGAGGAGTGTAATGCATACAGGGTTCAGTGCTGTCTGTGGGTTCAGAGTCCACGGGGGATCATGGAACACATCCCCCAGGATAAGGGGGAACTACTTACTATCTGTAAAACACGATCAGGAAGAGAAAAGGGAGTCACGGATTCGTTGGCAAAATACTCGAGATTTTGCCAAGTGCCGATCTCAGATTCTTTTTTCCTTCTTTCAGATATTTGCTCCCTTGTCAAAATCAGCCATCGTCTCATCCCTTCTTCCCTCTACCCCACGGCTGATCTTGCTGGTTTCCGGTTACAGTGTTGAAAATTCTTCCTTCTCTGCCTCTCACGCTCCACTGATCTGCTATTTGTATCTCTATTTTGATGTTACTCTATATGCCGGGTAGAACAAGCAAAGGTATTACCCAAAGTTCCAGAACCTTAGGTAAAGTTCCTTGAACCCTAAGGTGATTTTAGGTGGTAGGGACACAGCAGTTTATACCAAACTGCACACTTAGGAAGTCGTTCTATTTCCAATTCCATTTCAACCCTTCAAATTACATCAGGGATATAGCTTCATTTGGGTGCTGGTCTAACACCTAATACATCCAAAAGTCCATCTTTAACAAAAAGAATACCTCTCCAGGTCATTATCTTAGGCAGAAGTAGGCAACACCTGTGAGAGATAAATACCTGGGGTCTGCACTTGACATCTCATGGGCCAAACCCCCACTGCTATCAATCTTTGTACAGCCCATGAGCTGTGAATGCATTTTATATTTTGAAATTGGGGGGGGAGCAAAAGAAGACTAATATTTCATGACATTAAAAATTACATTACATAGAAAGTCTAACTTCTATGTCTGCAAAGAAAGGCTGATGGAGATACAGCCATTCCCCATTCATTTATGTGTTATTTCTTATTGAAGTGGGGCTACTCTGTTGTGAAATCGGGCACGCAGCCTGTGAGCTGGAGCTGTCTGCTACCACACCCTCGCCAAAGAGTTTGTCAACTCCGGTTTATAGCACTGTTCTGCCTTCACAGTATTTATGTCAGGTTACCAGCCAGCTGTGGCCACTGACAACTTTTTTTTTCTTTTAAGAAACAGCATAGTCTTTTTTTCTGAATAGACTCATTTATGTTCTATCCAATGAGGGGATTTATGAGGACAGAGAAGCAAATGTTGAGATCAAAATCATGCAAAATATAATAGCTGTGCATGGCAAAGTTAGAAGAATAATAAGCCATGGGAATGGGGAGCAGGCCGGGAGGAGTCTACGTAAATAAGACGTCCAGATGTGGCAGTCTGTCTTTCAAGGTCAGAGTGGAGTCTGAAATGTGGACCCCTAGTGGACAGAAGGTCAGGGAGATTTCCCAAGAACATCAGGTCGGCAGGCCTCAGCACCAGGAGCAGCAGGTTCTTGTTTTACATCCGCAAGACCCTGAAACACTGGCCAAGAATCCCTGGTCTGGCCATGGGTAAGGCAGTGGATCCAAGACAACCACCATTCTGTAAGTCAGGTAAAACAACAGCAAAGGCCAGAGGCACAGCGTGAGTCCAGGCTACAGGCTCTACCAAAAACACCACTCTGCCCCGGTATCGTATATCCAGTCTCACTTAAGGAACTTCCCTTTGCTTTCTTTCCCTCTGATGGAAATGTCATCTCCAAAAAGTGTCGAGCACAAAACACTTTCTGCATCTTAGAGTAAGTTCACGTCACCGTTGACAACACTTTACACTCTTCAGTGTTCCATATGAACAATGTTTGCTCTTTAACAATGAAATTTCCTCAACAGTTTGACTATACTCTTTTTAGACATGCCTTTTTGTAACACAGTCTTACATTACCGTGTTTGCCTCTCTGTGGGCTTACTGAATATGCATCTCTTCCGTGGCCTTTCAACTAAACATCTTTTCCCCAAAACAGAATTGTTTTCTGGTGGTTCCACTAACAACAATTTCTGTTGTTGAGTCATAGACGCTATCACAATAGTGTTAAAATTCACCAACTTTTTCTTTCCATATGATTAATGTCTGCAAAACATG
Organism: Galago senegalensis; assembly: GCA_963575145.1. Taxonomy (NCBI): domain Eukaryota; kingdom Metazoa; phylum Chordata; class Mammalia; order Primates; family Galagidae; genus Galago; species Galago senegalensis. Next base: position 17,803 of record CAUYTI010018271.1, on the reverse strand, counting down.
CTAGTAAAAACGTAAAACTTACTATATCTGGAAAAAAAAGGACCTGAAATGTTGAATTTTAAATTTTAGAAGTAAGGCTAGTACAATGGAATGTTATTTTTTTTCCACATCTGTGCAGTATTTGAACCAGTCATCACTTCTAAGGTGAATTATAATTAGTTTTACCTGCTGTTGACACAGAAGCCTTATACCCCAATTTTTTTTAACTACAAAGAACTCCTTTCATTAAATTCTAAGCATTCCCACCATCACAGATGCTAAGTTTATGAAGACTCTACCAACTAATACTTATTTGTTAAGTATTAATTAATCCATAGGGAACATCTGCCAAATTGCCAATCAGAGATCACAGATTAAAATATTTATGGCTAACAGCCAAGGAACTTGACTTTGGTTAACTCCAAAGTCTTATCTTGCGCAAATGACTGGATTAACTTCAGGTCTTCTAAAAACAGCTCAATGAAATGAACATCCAAGGCTGTATCCTCAACATTTTTTCCTCTAAGCCCTTCAACTGACTGCTGGAGAGTCATGGGATTCTGGGGAAGCTGCCTCCGTTCCAGCACCGGTGGAAGAAACCCATCAGCTCAAATATGCCAACTAGATGTTCTGTCTCCCTGGGCCACAAAGAAGGTGGTGTAGGTTGGAAACCAGTCCAACTAGAGTTTCAAGAAGTTTTCTGAAAAATATCAAGAAAAGATTCTCTTTTACTCTCTCATGCTTGGCATGTGCCCCGCAGTTGAGAGAAAGCATCTTAAGACCACAAAGTGGGCCACTGGAAAGCCAGCACCATGGAGTCCAGAAAGCTGGATCAAGGCTCTCCTGCAGCCCCACCTCCTAAGTACGTAACACTTACACTGTTAAGCCTGCCTGTACTGGAATTTCTACTGTATACAACCAAACTCATCTTAACTTAAAAGCTTAAAAAAAAATTATGTTACAACTGCTAACCCTAAGATTGTAACTCTTGGGATTTTACAATCCCAACTACTAAGAAACACTGCTATAGTGAAAAACAGATTCCATACATTTACATGTCAGTATCAGGACTTGTAAAATAATCAGTAAAAATGCTTTGATTTCAAGCTTGGTAGATGTTTTTCAGAGTTTTGTAACCTTGGGTGAGGCCCATCACTGTGAAAACTACAAAAGGTTAACACCACGACAAAATCACCTGACGTTGCTCATCTAATGATAAGATAGTGGTGTGCTGGCCGACAACATTGTGGTCGAGGGACAAGAGGAGGCCCCAGGTGGCTCACTAATGGCAAATGCCTTCCACTAGCTCTGCATCAAAACACACCACTCAAACACGTCATTAACATCCTTAATTTCCAAGGGAAAGGAGAGAGTTCATTATCAAAGAAGACATGATTAAAGAATGACATTTACAGAAGGCTGAGGCAGGCTGAGGATTGCTTAAGCCCTGCAGTTCAAGGCTGCAGCAAGGTATGATGGTACCACTATACTCCAGCCTGGGTGACAGGATAATCTCAAAAACCAAAACAAAAGCCAGGTCCAGTGGCTCACACCTGTAATCCTAGCACTCTGGGAGGCCGAGACAGCTGGATCACCTGAGCTCAGGAGTCTGAGACTAGCCTAAGCAATAGGGAGACCCTGTCTCTACTAAAGGAGAAAAAAACTAGCCAGGCAATGTGGTGGGTGCCTATAGTCCCAGCTATTTTGGAAGCTGAGGCAAGAGGATCCCTTAAGCCCAAGAGTTTGAGGTTGCTGTGAACTGTGACACCCTGGCACTCTATCTGGGGCAACAGAGTGAGATTCTGTCACCACAAAAAAAAGAAAAAAAAAGACACAAAGTATTTCCCTTGACAAGGGACATTAGCTGATAATCAAAGGCACAAACACAATGATGTCAGGCTGAGATTTTAGTTATTTTACTCCAGGATTTACAGGAGGCTGGTATTTAAGGCATGCGTTTTGAATCAACCTATTTGATTAAAAGGAAGTGGCTAAAAAGCATGAAGTGTGGTAGGTCCAGCCAACACTGGAATAAAGCCCTAATATGTCTCTCTCTATGCAAAGTAGTCTCAAATTTTGCCACATTTAGGGGAGAGAAGTGGAGTGAGAAAGGAAGTGGTATTTGAGCACATGCACGGAAGTGAAAAGATGATCCTCTTACCAGTCATCTCCTCCTCGAAACACAGAAAACGAGGCCCCCTGGAACCTGGTTTGGAAGGAGGTGGTTAAGACAGAAAGAGAAAATTAAATTGCTGTTTTTAAGAAACGTGAGTAGGTAACATAAACCAGAGTAATGAGAGGCAAGTGACAGATGAGAGGAGAGAGGACAAGTCGGGCAATGAGGAGGTCACGTCTACAGAGATGGCTCTGCAGGGACAACAGCCACGTAGGAGCAAATGTGCATCCAAAGAACAAGGCTGGTGAGAACTCAGTGCTGACCTGCTCTGATGCAAATTCCTCCAACTCCCTGACTTCAATGCTCTGTGTTAGCTGTGCGGAAGGACATTGTGGGAAGGGGCTAATGTCCACCTCGGAGAGGAGAAAAGAGAATAGAGATGGGGAGGAAGGAATATCAAGGGTTTTCTAGACAAAATCAACCACGAAAACAAAGCCTCCAGGAATTCTCACTAGAATTCCCACAGGACACAGGATAAAGGCTCAAGGCAATTTTAATTAGAATCTCAAAAGTCAGGGTGACCTCAGTTGACAAACGACTTCTCCAACTGTTATAAGCCCTTGGTTATACAGCCAATTGGAGACTCTCAGAAGAAACACGAACAATATTCCACGTTGACACCAGGGCGAGGACCTGCACGATTCTGTAAAATACATTTCCCTAAAGCAAGTCTCACCAACTGCACTTCACACTACTGGCAGTCTTAGTAGGGGGTAGCACTGAAGCTCTTTACTATGAAGCGTTCCAAATGACTCTGGCCACTTAGTAAATGGCCATGAAAGGAACTAAGAAGTTTAAGGCTACTAACATGGGAAGGCAACTTTTTGGGAGGGTGACGTTTCCTAGAACCCTGAAAAGCAATCACTTAATGGTATCCTACAAAGAAAAAGAAAAGGGCACTGCATCTTAGCCCTTCAATCGATAACACACAATGGACCCGAGCAACCAGACAGCATTTCTTTGGAAAGAGGAGAAACACAACACAACGTTAAAGACCCAGAAGTGTTCGTTGTTAACCTTTTCAGTAATTAAGAAGGAGCACGGGGAAGGAACGTAAAAAAATTCTTCCCCACAATCCCTCATTGGCAAAAGCAACGAGCTTCTCATGTGCGGTTTCGGCAGATGAATGGATTTTCCAAGGAGAGAAATATCACCCCAAAGGAAGAGTTAGCACATTTACTGACCACACTCTTAGCCCTTACTTCACAACATAATGGTAATCTTGCTGAATTCTGTAAAATCCTATTATAAATCATTTAACATTTACTAGAACATTTAAAGCTGCCAGGCTTATGTGTGGGAATGCATTTTAGGGGGTATAAAATTCTACGTGTTGGCTGAACCTCGCACACACTAGAAGTAAACCCCATCTTCCCTCTCCTGCTCTCAAGCTGCAGCGACGGCGTGGAGCAGAATCCTCCCAGTCGGCTGCTCTAGGAGAGACTGACGCCTACCCTACCCTTCCTCTCCCCACTTGCTAACCGAGGTGGGAAAGGCTCCCAAGAATACATATGTGAGCTTAAGAGAACAGCGCATGCTCATGAATAAGATACATATACAAATACACACAGTAATCCATATGAATGTATATAGGAATACATATATAAATATGTACATGAATATGTATACAAACATGAATATGTATAGGTGTGTGTCTGAAGCATGGCCTACAAATCTGTCATCTCCAATGTGCACAAAGATTTTTCTTTATCTCCTCAGGCTGATTTATAAACTGGCCTCCTCCTCCAGCCACTGTCTTCTCCCTCCTCTAAATGTACCAGTCTCCCTCTCTAATCTGGCCCTTCTGTGGCTTCAAAGTCCCATTTCCAGCCCTAACTACTCTCACAACCTCCAGTTCGATGTGAATTTCATCATCTTCCAGAAAGATCCTGCCTGAAATTAATGCCCGCACCCCCAGCAGCATCCAAACCTCAGCTCTCCTCCTTCCCCACCCTGCCCTCTCTCCTCTTCTGCCAGCAAGTGCTAAGAATACCCACCAAATTCTCCCAGTCATCTCTGCCTTTCACACCAAGTCCAGCTCAAAACGTTGAGGATCTTTGGAGCCCTCCATCACCGCCTTTCCTAACCCTTCAAACACCCTGCTGCACCCTGATTGCTGTTCTTCAGAACTATCACAATTTCTTCCTATCTGGGTGCCTTACTATATTTCTATAAAATGATGACGGAAGAATAATCCCAGAGTACAGCTCTGATCAACAGACTCTTGTGCTCAAAAACTTCCAGTTGTACCCCCTGGCAGCATAGTCTGTCTTCAAAAGGCTGGTTCTTACTTCCCAGAGTCTAATCTGAAATCTTGGTTCCATTTCACTCCCATCGGTCCATGGAAAGGTCACACGACCTTCTCGAGACTCAATTTCCTCATCTGTATCATCTATGGATAAAAGCAGAATCCCGTTCCTTAGAGGCTCAGTAGGAGCAGAAGACACACAACGCACTGCCAACCACTAAACCTGATGCCTTGGCCACAGCAAATGCGATCTGCCAGTATTGATATTAATTAATGTTATTGAATACATTCTTCACTTCTTAACCTAACTCTGAGGTCCTCCATGGTTCAATGCCAGCTACCTTTTCGACTTACTTCCTCTCTTGCCCATATGAGCTCTAATGACCAGCCAAAAGGAACTGTTCCCTATTCTCAAGTACCTAACAAGCTTTTGGCCTTTTGTAGGCTTTTTGTTGCCCATTCATGCTGTTGCCATGAGCCAGAAAAACCACCTCCCTTCTTCTAACCCAAATATGTAATGTTTACATTTTCAGCAAGTTCCAGCTTAAATTCTTCATGGGAGCAAAGAAATATCTTGCACATTTCTGTAAACACTTTGTTTCTAAGGATAGAATTTGACTATGAAGTTTTGTTTTCTCAAAGTTGTTTACAGAAACGTTAAGTAAACATATTATCAACCCTATAAATGGTGAGCAGGATAGGAGGTGAGTGAAGATAATGATGGCCAAATGCCTACAATGGGGTATAATATATCTACTGGAACACCAAAGCCCAAAACTGAATTAATAACTTTGTCATTCTGAATTCTTATACCATTATAGTTAGTAAATGTTATTGCTTTTTCTTGGTTAATTTAATGTTGCTATAATTAAAATAATAAATGATTTTATATCAAAGATTTCTAAGATTATATTGCTTTTTTTCCATTATAAGTAAGAATTTTAGATGCTTTATAGTGAGCCATCATAGGAACAAGTTGGAACTATCAATGAAACCACTTTATACCTAAATGGCTTAATATTGCCTCTACTCTGCCTCTTTGAGATCACATTGTTTATTCCACAGAAAATGTTATCAACTTCTTACTGTACAGTATGAACAAATGCGTAACAATTCTTTAAAATGATATATGCATCTGTGATTATTACACATTGTAAATTCAATCACCACACCCGTGTGTCATCTTCAAATGGTGTCTATTAAGGACCCCTATGTTCATGGTGCATAACAAAAACAGAGCCCTTGTTCAATCCAGCTTCTATTTATTTCAGCATCTAATGCTCTTAAGAGAATGGGTGGTTCTCCATTATTGAAAAAGTTTGTAACTGTCAAAACAAGCAACTGACTCGGTTAGAGTCAGAGGCTTGTAATGCCAATACCAAACCAACACCAGAACATATAATAAAAAGAAAAGTTCTGTCAATTTTTCCCGAAAGTCTGCTTCCGTATGCATTGCCCACATATCCAGCCAATTCAAAAGGGATGAAAAGTAAAAATTTTCTGCTGTAATACAGCCAATGCAGCCAGTGGATTTCCTTTTCTAACTTTATTTTTTTAATGTCCTGTAGACTCATCGTAAATCATTTCCAATCTAATTCTCTGGCTTCCCAATTTTAACTGTCGTCCTTATTTAAAGAATGGCCTCTATATTTAACAGATTCCATATCCATTCTGAGAGCTAGTAAGCTAAAAAAGAAGATGTTCTAAATGCATCATTCAACTGCGTGACTTTTTAAGCAGCTTAAATGTTAAATGGCCCAATTGTCTTACCTAGCAGTGATTTGAAAACTATATAGATGGCTTTCCACTAATGAGGAAAATTACAGTTTAGTGTATATTCAACAGCTCGCCCTTCTAGGTTTACAGGCGAAGTGTTTTTATAAATATGTATTCTCTACATCCACCTAAACATGCATTACTTCAGCACTGACAGAAGACAAAAAATTCAAAAGAAGACGATTGCAAATTATCCTTTTATCTTAAGATACATATTTTAACACTGGTATTTTTTTAGTAGGGCTTTTATTAAAATTAAAAACCAAATGACGTTTCCTAAAGCACAAGGTAACAGCTGATACTTGGTTGCTTTCAAGGGTCCTCTGGGAGAAAAAGGGAAGAAGAAGAAGAAAAAAAAATGTAGTGACAGTTACAACAAATTAACAACATATAATAAAAACGCCATAAACATGCGGCATACATAATAAATCTAATCAAGACTACAAGGCGGCAGATAAAAATGATTAACTGCCAGTATCCTTGAAAAGAAAAGAAAAATTTTGTCCCCTGTTATTCATCACAGCTAATGTTCTGACCCTAAATCTAACACGTAGATCGAACAGTCTTTAGAGCAATTCACTGTACCACCCACTGGCCTTTTCACTTCCTATTTTATTTTCTGAGAAATCAAGATAGCAAATATAGATGTCAGAGGGCTTTGGGGGGATGTTAATAAAGGTTCTCAGAATATTTATCAATAGAAATTATAAAATAACCAAAAAAACCCAGTCTTTGTGTATTGATAAGACAAAAAAATACTACCTATGTTGAAGCAACAATCACTTTTTATTGGCCGACTGTGCTCTTTGGCTGATCCTGACATGGTGCACATTGTGCGAGGTCTCCAATCATTTAAGAATTTCTAAAAACTGTAAGGCATGGTTATATGTAGGAAAACTGAGGCCGGCCTGAAAGGTAAAGTTCCATAGTCCACAAAGGCCTGGCTAACTTCCTTAAGCGGCACTCAGGTCCCTCTTGAAAAAGGATCACCTTGACAGAGAACAGATCTAAGACGGTTTTGCCCTTAGAACTGTCGTGACAAGAAGGGTCACCTTAAGAGCAAAGATGAACGTAGTGACATGTACAAAATAAATAAATACACAAAATAAAAGCAAGTTTAAAGAAAAAAACTAGAGAGGTTCAAATCAACAAACTCCTACTTATTCCTCAAAGGAAAAACAAAGAGCTTTCCGAAACATCTCCTTGGAGAGATTTAATAGAATATGAGTAAATTATAACAATTAAAAACCATTAAAGATAGAATAATTGAGAATACCTGTTTAGGTAACAATGACTTTCTTCAATTCCTCATAACAGAGGGTCTATTTTTAATCACTCTTTTTTGCAAAAACTTGCATAATTTAACAATAATTGTGCGGATTTTTAATTTTGATACATCCACAAGAACATAAAGTGAAAACCATAAATTATACTAACTCCAGCTGTTAAATGTTGGCATTTTGTCTTTAAAAAAAAAAAAAAAGTTTAAAAATCTGTTTCCTTAAACCAAGGAAATGTGGGAAAAGGCCATCCTGCCAGTGGAAACCTTCAGCAGCAGAAAGCTCGGGCTGCGGTTTCTTGCCGAGGCAGCAAACTCCACTGAAAGAGAAGTTGCTGCCAACTCAAATACTGTTTGCTTTCACACCCAAGAACAAACTGTGTGCATGGAGAAGGCATGGAAGGGCTTGGAGCAGCTGGAGAGGACTGCAGAAAGGTAACAGTGGTGTCAGAGCTACTGTAAACTGGTTCCTGCTTTTCTATCAGCAAGTTTGCATCCAGGAACACAACGCAGTGCCTTCACCTTGTGTCCCAGCAGCCCGCAGTCAGGACCTGCTGTAACTTAAAACCTCCCTCTTTCCAAGTCAACGAGCCAAGAGACTTTTCAGAAAAAGAAAAAAAAAAAAATCACCCAGACAAACGAAGCACATACTCCATCAGTGGGATATTCTAAGGGCCAATGAGGTTCGGGTTTAAATGGAGTCATGAGGAATTTCCATATCTCAATGCAATATGCAACCCCCTTCCCTGTCAGCAGGAAATGCAAAATGTTCACTGCAACCTCACAAAGCAAAGGCAGAAAGCTCTGCCCAAGCAAATGCCATCACTGCAAGAGTCCTGCTCCAGAGACCCTCTGTGTTACCTTCATGCCCAGGGATGGGTGTCAGTGGGGGTGAACGGGGGTGGGGTGGGGTGGGAGGTGGGGGTGTTTCCAAAAAAGCAAAAGATTTACTCCATGATTATTTCTGTTCTAGTGTCATGTAAACGAAGGCCAACTTCTTGTTGGGATGGAACCATATAAGTTCCAAATTAAAAATGGTGAAATAAGAAAGATTTTTAAATTTCCTTTGCTCACACTGCCTTGAAATAAATAAAAAATTACTGTGCAGAGCCATGTAGGCGGGAAGAGAAGAGCTTTCCCTCTGAGATGAGCTTCATGTTATCAAACCCTGCCTCCCTATGGCTGGCCTGCTGCATGTCCAGCATCAAACACTGTTATTTTAAGGAAAAAAAAAAATCCCTCTTGGCTCTACATTCCCCCTTCCTCTGGACATTATTACATAAAAACAGCTCACAAAAATGTTATGGGCTCAAAACATGTATAGGAAGAAGATGGTGCACTGTACAAATTGAAGACCTAAACGCTCTCCATTTATAATAATAATGTTACCTAAAGCAAAAATATCACATATTTCCAATTCTAGACTGGACCGAGTCAGGTTTCAATATTAAGAGTCAACTTTATTGACTTCCTCTAGTTTAAAATTAGAAACCTTCTTTTTTCTGACTGTTTTAACCACCCACGTCTACTGCCCCCACTACAAAAAGTTTTATGCTTTAGACACAGGTTGAAAAATCTGTCCAACTAAACAAAGACTGCCTTTCTTTCCAAATGAAAAGGAGTTTAAGAATTTGCCTACTGTTCCCCGAAGACACAATTGTATAGCAAATTCTCCCGGCCTCCAAAATGATTGATGTGATATCGTTCCTTTCTTTCATCACTCCCTACCTTGTCTGGTCGCTGGTGAAAACCAGGAAGCCACAGACACACAGTTCGGTCTTTCGCCTGTGCTGGCCTCAATTCTCCAATGCCAGGTTGCTGCCAATGTCCTTGCAGCCAATGGTAAACAGGCCACAAGGTTCAAGTTAACTGCGGAGCGTTACTACACTGAACATCTGGTCATGAATGAACGGATTGCCCACTAACTCTCAGCATTGGGCAGCTGATGAAAAATTCAACATTTTCCTTGTTGGCACAGTTGTTTTGGAGAATTCTCTAGAGCTTCCTGAATTATATTAAGAAAATTTCACTGCAGCAATCTATATCTGTGAGAACAGCTGGTGTTGAAAGGGATCTGCTGCTCTCTCTCTGTACTGGGGGACCTCATGTTGGATCAGGACACTTTTACTACATTTGTCCTTGAAAACTTAGCCTTCGCTCAGAGGTGCTGGGGAAAGGGAATGGCAGGAGAAGCAGCTCACGGTTGCTGGATTCCACACAGACGAACATCTTAATTCAGACTGAAAAATCTATTACCCAGTGAAGAGGGCTTTAAGATCAAAATAGTTCATTAGGAAAAAGAACTGTGTTAGAATTTTCTTTGGAAAACATATCTAAATGGTAATCAAAATTATTGCAGGGCTCTGAGATCAGATTGGTCCTATCAGCACTGTACACTGTCTGAACATTTTCAGTAGAAAATAAGTCTTTTATAAAACCCAAGTAGATGCAATATGTCCAAACACTACTTTTTCACCACATAACTAATTTTAAACTCAGCAAAGCCTTTTATTAAACCTAAGGGTGACAAAATTAGAGCAAATCAGACGTAACATGTTATATTATGCTCAGCAGTGGAAGAGGTCACAGTGACAGAGATGTCCGGTAATGCCTAAGAAAAGAAATTCTCTAAAAATATAACAGTATCATTTAAAGAAATTAACTTGTTAATGGATGTATGTGATATATTATTATTCTTTTTTGTTTTTTTTAAAAAAGGAAGTGGTAAACTTAAGTCAAGCTAAATTTAGGCTATTATCTATGCAGCATAAATTTCACTTCTGTGTATAAATGCTAACTTGCATATTTCTCCATGGTAACTAAACTATGATTAAAACAACAGTGAAACCAGCCTTTAAAGCCACCTGTTTAACTAGGAACAACCTAATTTACAAAAATACTTAAACTTTGGAAATTTCATGGGCATCTATATCATGCTTTCCCCAGTAGAAAGCTCTCTTTTCTGTGAACACATAATTGCAATGTACTTGGCCCGGGTCGTAATCATTCTTTTTTTAAATAGTGTAATTTTTTCATGTATTGTTCCTTCTAGCATAAGTGGTATTTAAGATTATAAAGAATAAGACTCTAATAACTCTTTCCAAAAAGGAAGTTATTTTACTGCATAGAAGGGATTAATTTACCTAGAAAGTATCTTCACATTTTACAAAAAGAACTAATGAAAGAAGTGGGAAAATTCCAAACTGAAATGACTATTTGAGATGGCAAGATACATTTTAAACTAATTTTTTATTGAGATAGCCTTGTAATTTACTAATGAAGAAATGAGCTATTTTATTGGTGAAATTAAGGAAATAATTATAATATGTCCAAGAATAGTAAAAATGTAGGTATAAGCAATATTTTCTTATTTAATTATAAAACATAAAAGTAGATTTGAATGTGAATCATTTTGAAACCCTAGAATTAGGTTTAGAATTTAAATACCGAAAACCCCGTGAAGTCGAAACATAATCATAATAGGTCAGGTTTGGTGTGAAAATCATGACTCACATTCATGACACATATTCAGAGATGCCTCATACTAAAACTTTATTATAATCGAAAATTGATCCTCGGTTTTTTTGTCTCCTGGTCTTTACATGATGTAATGTCTAAGGCCACATTTCACACTGTGAAATAATGATGACTGTATAAGACTCATGTTAAAAAAAAAAAAAACCTCATAAAATGTCACAATTTATAATTTTATGTATACTTGCCTCTCTAATATCACGTACATTTACACAGTAGATGCTAATTAGATAACAATGGTATTACTCTAATGTCTATAAAACCTGCCTTTAAAACCAAATTCTGTTAAGAATAGTCTTTTCAAGCTGACATAGCCCATTTCCAGGGTCATATTTAAAATAATTAGCACCAGTGCTAGTAAATGTTATAATAAAACTCAAAAATGATTTCTAAGCAGAATGCAAAATTCTCTAAAACTTAACAGTGAAGTCTTCCAGTAATCTAAGATAATCTTTCCAAGGGATGTCTATAAAAGAAAATAAGTGCTAAGATTTTAAAATTCAGATTTCCTAGGGCCACTTACATGGCTCTTGAAAACAAATCTTGGACCACTGGACTGAGGGACTATGTGATCCTGTTTTATTCTTTGACACATACAAATGTCTGCTGAGCAGAGCAAGGGTTTCTGAGAGGGGGATGGAAGCAAGTCTACTTTTGCATCAAAAATGTTAACTATAGGGCCCTAATTTTCAAAAGAGTTACCAGCTCCCAAAGAACAGTATGTAAATGTTCACAGCCACCAGCCCAACTCCAAGGCAATCAGCAGTTATTTTTAGAAGTACACAAATTTTGTTTTTTAAGAACAATTGTGTGGCCTCTGGGATGCCAAGGCAGGAAGATCACTTGAGCTCACAAGTTCGAGACCAGGTTAAGCAAGAGTGAGATTCTGGTCTAAGCAAAAAAAAAAAAAAAAAAAGGAAAAGGAAAGAAAAAAGAGAAATTAAGAGGCTGAGGCATGAAAATTGCTTGAGACCAGGAATCAGGGGTAGCAGTAAGCTATCATAATGCTACTGGACACTAGTCTGGGCAACAGAGAGACATCCTATTCCCTCCTCCCCTGCAAAGAAAAAAAAAAAAAAAGAACCTCTCTTAAGACAAGTTTTTAAAACTAACATTCAACCTTCCTTTTTAGACTTCCCAATATTTCAAATCCAGTCTAGCTAAGAGACAAGAAATTTAGAAGAAGAATCCCAAAGGTAGTGGCCATTTGTTCCAACATCATGGACCTTAAAAAAGAGGGTCAAGCAGATTATCCCTGAATATAAACCAGTATCTGGAAAGGATTTAGGGAATAAGGTAACTATATTCATTATGAATTTGTTAAATTTCTCCAAAAGTAATTTAAAATCTAATGGACAAAAAGATGCATTAAGGCCAAGAGTTCAAGACCAGCCAAGTAACAAAGCAAGACCGCATCTCTACAAGAACTAAAAAAACTAACCAGGCATGGTGGTATGTACCTGTAGTCCCTGCTACTCCAAAGGCTGAGTGAGGCTACTTGAACCCAGGCATTCGAGTCTGCAGTGAGCTAGGATTGGGTCACTGTACTCCAGCCTGGCCACAAAACTCTGTCTCTTAAAAAAATGCATATTTATTTATTATTTTTAGAGACAGAGTCACTCTCAGGAGAGTGCCATCACATCACAGCTCACTGCAACCTCCAGCTCTTAGGCTTAGGCGATTCTCATGCCTCAGCCTTCCACATAGCTGGGACTACAGGCACCTGACACAAAGTCTGGCTAATTTTTTGTTGCAGTTTGGCCAGAGCCGGATTCAAACCTACCACCCTCAGTATATAGGGCTTACACCCTACTCACTGAGCCACAGGCACCGCCCCAAAAATGCATTTTTTAATTTAAAAAACGGTCATTATTAATAGGTAAGGTGATCAATTGAAGGGTCATCGATAATGGTGGCCTTGCAATTTTGCACTTGCCAGGTAGCTGCCCCATGCCCTAAGTCATGTCATCATTCCAACCTTGTGTCAAAAGCATTACCAGTTTTACAGATGAAAAAATCCTTGGAGACATGAAATGGCTTATCCCAGAAGTGTTAGGATTTGTTTTGAGACTCTAATTCTGGTGCTCCTTTCAGCATTATGCCTCTTAATTAAAGAACTGAACTTGATGATTGAGGCAAAATCATCTACTTCATACCTAGAGACGGCTTCACAGTTATTTAGCTTATAACTGAATGATTCCTGGTTCCCTTTCAGATTGAAAAATAATACCTAGAACAACAGAGCTCAGAGGGGTGGCTTCCAGAGTCACACATCATCAGGCCCCGACTAATTCTCCTGCCTTGAAACTTTCTGTTCGCAATCTTGTATATGCCCATTCCACGTACACTGGCCTTCTTTTGACTCCTCAAATCCACCAAGCTCGTGACAGCCCAGGGTCTGAGTACTAGTTGTTCTTGAAGTCTGGAATGCTTATCTTCCCACCTTCTCTGGCTGCCTCCCTCTTGCCATTTAGACCTCAGATGAACATACCTCCTCCAAGAAGCCTTACCTGACCACCTCATCTAAGGTGACCCAGAGGCATCCCTCCCTATTCCATCCTTCTAGTTTTCTGCACAGAGAACTATTCTCTGACCCAGTTCTTTGCAGTCCCTTTCACATTTGGACCCCACTAGGATACTGGCAACACAACAGCAAGGTTCTTGGCAGTTTTGTTAAAAGTTATAGTCCCCGTACTTCACAGAACTGCTTGGCATGCAGAAAGTCCTCAATAAGCAATTGCTACATGAATCACAGCCACACCACCTGTGCCTATTAATGTATCCTCCCTCCCCGAGACCATGGAATCCTTTGATATGGTCAATGTTTCGCAAATTTCCTGTATGAAGAGGGGTGATTAGTTATAAATGACTTGGCAGAAAAAAAATGGTTCCTTTAATGATACAGCAAGTAAGAGGCATCTTTGAACCACTGGGAAACAGAGATGGGTTACAAAATGCACAGTTTCACTCCACAAATCCTTTCTGCGTTAATTAATCATCCAACATAAAGGAAGCAGAGGGAGAAGGAGCAGCTAGGGCTTCAGTTAGTTAGGGGAGGGAGAGGGCGGAGCTGAGTCAAGTCCTAAGAGTTCAGTCTACCTTGAACTCTGGCACCGCACTACGCAGGACCTCAAACACTGTGAAGAATGGGAAGAATCCTGCAACTTCACTGGAGCAACCACAAAGGGCAGGAAACCAGACAGGGCTCAGAGGTAATTAGAAATATGGTGCCCAATGACTGCAGCAGTACCAAGCAGCGAGTGAGGCTCAGCCCCAAGCTGTGCACCCAGGAAGTCTGTTCTATATGCTGTCTCCTTAAATCCTCACTTCAGGCTGGGGAGGAAGACACGCTATTGTCATCTCCAGTTTGTAAATGAGGAAATGGGGCTTGGAAACTTTACGTAACGTGACAGGCTGCAGACCCAGGATTTGACCCAGGAAGACTAAGTCAAAGCCAAAGCTACTAACCCACAGGCTCGTGTCCCGTGAGGACAGGCCTCCTCCCAGGCACTGTATCAAGCTTCCAGGAGCCACAGTCAGGTAAGACCAAGGTGAGGCAACCCACCTTCAAGTAACACAGATTCCAGTGGGCTAAGGAAAGTCGGCAAATGCAAAATCCCATGTGACCATGATGACAGCAAGCATGCGTACTGTGGGCAGGAGTGACTACGTAATTTGTGGGGCCTAGTGCAAAATGATAATTTGGAGCCCTTTGTTCAAAATTTTGAAAAAATTTTAAGAAGCCAGCACCAGCACAGCGTTGACCCCGGTGTGGGTCCCTTCTGAGTATCTGGTCTTATGAGACTACGCACGTCTCACGCCCATGACACAGCCCTGTTTCTAAGTGTTTCACTTCTTCGAAATTTTACTCCTTATATTTCAATTTTACTCAGCTTTTTATAAGATTCAAAGTATGAGTCATAAAGGATATAGGCATATATCTGTATATGTAAAGAATATATGACTACACAGATGTATTTTTCAAATGGAAGAGACAGAGTCAGAGAGGGGTGGAAGTGTGTGTACCTTTCCAACATGGTACTTTAAATTGTCTAAGGGCTGGGTATAAGCCACTGAGTGGCAGGTCGTGGAACTGCAAGAGCCTACAAGGCAAAAATCCATGTGGAATAAATCAGATCTAAGTGGATTGCAAGTTCCCAAACTTTAAATTGAAGGGATTGCAAAAGAGCCGTCTAAACTGCTCTGTAAATTAAAGCAGAACCTCTATAGTTGACCACCTCCCCTTCCTGACCACCTTTTTAAGTTGACCTGATTTCACAGACCAGACATGCACCACATGTACATCTCAGTACAGTAGGCCTAGTTCCTTATGTGGACCACCTCCGTATGTTGACCAGTTTATTCCAGTCTCTCGGGCAGCCAAGTTACAGAGGTTGCACTGTACGTAGACAAGCATTTATAATTTGGCAAAGTCTTCTCCTAGATGGATTTGCTAGCGTTTTCCAAGTATGTGTTGAAAGCAGGTTATTGGTGCCTGTGCTTCTTTGTATCCATTCCAATATTTTCTGAATCAACACTACCTGCAAGGCAATGTGACGGGCCTTGGAGACACTGCTTCTGTCCCTGTGAAACTTACAGACCGGACATAAGGCAAGACACATTAAAGGACTAATGTTACAAGCATAATCACAAAGAAGGGTAAGTCTGCAAGAGCCAGCAAGCCTGCGCCACGATGAGAGAAACCAGGAAGAACCCCACCTCCACCTGAGAGGACTAGCGAGGACCCAGGAGTCACAAGACCCCACCAAAGCTCTTGCTGGTCTCACAGGGCTAATCAGAAGAATTGTGTCATCTACAACTTACACTATTTAAAATAATATTTTTTTTCCACACTGGAAGAGATGGGCAAGTGCCCATGTTTAGTAAAATTCCAGGTTTTAGTCTATCTAGAGCCAATCCTACAGTAGAACTCTTCTCCATGTTAAAGTTTACAGGGACACAAGAGAAGGAGGGAGGAGGAAGAGAGGAGAGAGAGAGAGAAGCGGAGGGGAAGAGAGAGGGAGAAGGAAGAAAGGAGGTAAAGAGAGACAGAAAGATCACTACCTTCTGACCACAGAGGGAAAAGGTAGAGTCAATTTCTTCTTTCCCCACCTCCTCCAAAAGCTTGAAAACACTCTTAGAACCACTCCTAGCTTCTATCACTGCAGTGTTGTAGCATCATTTTAGCAGAGCTCTGTGTGTGCAAATAATACTAAAACCAGAAATTGTGCCTCCTTCCTGAGACGCATCCATCTAATCTGACTGTGTGTACATCAAGGCGATGCATATTTCAACCGTGCTTAAGCAGTATCCTGCCCCCACTTGCTTCTGATTTCTCTGAATTCTCATATTAACCTCTCTCTCTCTTTTTTTTTTCCTTAACAGTTCTGGGATTTTCCCTCTTTGAAACCTGACAGAAACGTAAGATCTTTCAGTTCTTGCTATGAAGCACTAAAGCAAACTGAAAATATCGCCAGCCCTTTAGTCTCATTAGTTTCCTTTAAAGACCTACTTTGCTGGTGTAAGCTAATGTGAACCTCTCTCACCCTGTTTAAATTCCAACATAAAATTTGTACACAACAATAAAACATGTGGCTCGTTTGTCATGCTTCCACGAGCAACTATGTCACTCACACCAAGAGCCACAGGCTGGGTGTGCAGAGCGATTTCATTCCTATTTCACTTCACTCAATCGAGCCTTCTGGAGAAAAGCTTTTAACAACCACATCTGGCCTTTAATAAATCACTGCACTTTGTCTTCCTGCCAAAACTCCTCCTTTATCTAACTTACATCTTCATGATGAGATAGGAAATCACGCATTATGGTGGTGACAAACAATTGTAATTATGTCATTAGTAGCCATTTAGTCTACAAAGGTGTTCAAAAACGAAATATAATGCAAAATAAGAAATATAGGATAATACATTGATCGCGGTTCTAATCCGCCTTTACTTCAGGAGTGTAAAAAGCTGGCATAATTCTTGGGCACAGCAGGCAGTAATGGCATACCACTTTATGAACTACACAGCTATTTTATTCCCCTATCTACTTAAAAATAAAAAAGCATTTAATAGCTTGATTTAGACATAAAAATTATTTGTGATGCCTCGCTGATTATAATATTTATTTTTCAACTGTTCGTACAAACGATTTTGTGTGTTCGGAAAGAAGTTTGAGTCATTTTGGTTTAGAAAACCTAACCGCATGTATGTGGATATATACATACACACATGTATATATGTGGGTTATCTATTCATGTATATATATGTAAGTATCTATATATGTGTGTGTACATATATATACACACACACAAAAAAAACACACACAGAACTACTCCTAAAGGTGTCAAACATAATACCTTTTCTAAAGATACCAAGTTGTGGGGGAAAAAAAGTACAAAACAGAGGTTTATGAAAATGTGACTGTTGTTTAGGATAACAATGTCCTTTAACCCACCATCTTTCACCATGCAGTTTTAGAAACAAGGTTTCAAAATAAGCACTATTTGGCTGTTCCTAAAGTTCTAAACCCCTGTGCATTTCTTCACGGTCAATAAAATTCAAAGGCTTGATTCCACCTAGAACATAGTTCCAGCACCTACCCAAAGGAACCCAGAAGGAAGCGCCACTAACAATTGGTTGGGGGAGGGGAATCTTTTTTTTTTTTTTTTTTTTTTTTTTTTTTTTGAGACAGAGCCTCAAGCTGTCCCCCTGGCTAGAGTGCCATGGCATTACAGCTCACAGCAACCTCCAACTCCTGGGCTCAAGCGAGTCTCCTGCCTCCGCCTCCCAAGCAGCTGGGACCACAGGT
>CAUYTI010018269.1:0-17344 GCA_963575145.1 Galago senegalensis | reverse complement strand
CTCAAGGTATCCCCCTGGGTAGAGTACCATGGCATGACAGCTCACAGCAACCTCCAACTCCTGGGCTCAAGCGAGTCTCCTGCCTCAGCCTCCCAAGTAGCTGGGACTACAGGTGCCCGCCACAATGCCCAGCCATTTTTTTTGTTGTTGTTGTTGCAGCCATCATTGTTGTTTGGTGGGCCCGGGCTGGGGATTTAAACCCACCACCTTAGGTGTATGTGGCTGGTGCCTTAGCCGCTTTAGCCACAGGCACCGAGCCAAAAAATACATTATTTATAAACCTTTTCATTGATCATATCCCTTTCCTCCAATATTCCCACGACTTCCTCTAATTCTTCCTTCATTTGAGTATTTTGGTCCATCCTCAACTTGCTGAAGAATAATATTTCTAGTCTTATCTCTCATCACTTTTTCACATGACCAAGAGTTCTACAAATTACCTTGTGTCCTTCTCTTCCCTTTTTCCACGGTGCAGTGTACTCCCTTCTCACCACTAGGAATATTGTTCTTTTGCTCAATTTTTATTAACATTCCTTCAACTCTTTTAAGCTCAGCTGAGTACCCCTCTCTACAGGCTTTCTCCAACATTACAGACGTGTAGAACTTAAAATATTTAAAACTTTTATGTATTATTTTTTAGTACCCAGATTTTCATCCCCCTCCTCCACTGGTCTGACCACCATTTCTGTACCTTGGGTAATATCGCCATTAGACACAAGCCATCCAGGAGAGAAATCTGAAAAACATATTTGGTTTCTATCTCTTCTATTAATCAATTCTGATCTATCATTTCTTCCCTCCTGTGTTCTTTGAATATCATTTGAATATGTGTCTCCCCCACATAATGCCATGGGTAAGGTACTTATCATGGTTCACTGGGGTTACTACAATAGCAAAAAGGAATTTTTATCACCTACCAGTTCCATCCACCTACCAGTAGCCACCAGAATGAGAAACGTATACAAAAATTATTTCCACCTCATGGAAGTCTGAAGAGATTTAATTCTTTGGGTGAAAAATATTTTTCTTTGTAAACTTTCAGTGCAGCATTTTGCTAAAGCAGAAATATTTGGGCCTGAAAATAGCATTAGCATAATTTAAATGCACTCTTTAAACTCGTGGATTTTGCTGATTTTATATTTGACGTAAGACACAACTCATGCAAAGTACTAATTGATTTATTGCTAACATAGGTGACTAAGATTTCATGGAGTGCAAATGTACTTACAGTAAGTGTTATGCCCTCCCAAGGGAGAGGCCGCAATATTGAGTAAAGCAGTATTGAGCAAAACAGCTTCTAGAGAAATATTAACCAATTTCTGCCTGGCTTTTTTAATGTGTCTGGGGGGAGCTTTTGTTTTGCAGGTGATCTTACTGCTTTTGCTATCATAGAGGATTTTAGCTGGACTTATAAAGTGTTTTGCATTACAGAAAAATGCTGAATAAATGAGAGTGTAAAAGATTGAGATAAGAGCACAGAATAGGAAAGAAAAGAGGCGGCAGTCAGCTCCGTCCCACCTATATACACTATCAAGCTCCTCTTCCCCTGTGTGCTGTAAGACCAAGTTCCTTCACTGACTTCCCCCCTTCCCTCTTCACCATCCCTCTGCTTGCTGGGCTGGAAAGATAAGGACCCTTTTCCTTAGGGGAATCAGTTCCTGTAACAGTTAATCGACCACTAAATGCTGAAGCAGCCAAGGTAAGGCAGCTGTACATCTGGAAAGAACAATCTGCCTCACAAGAGGCACGGCGTCCTAGAGATATTTGGAAGTTTATTGATTTCAAGAGAATTGAAATCTTGGGCCTACGTGCTGCTCTCTCAGAGGAGTTTATCAGAGCACTATGACTTTTCTGGGCTCTGTCTCTCTGCTCTGGGTAATAAGAGAGAGTCACTGTCACAGCTTGAACAGTGCACTGGAACCACAAATGCCAGACAGACGTGATACTTTGAATTCTGGGTAGCCAAACTCTTGGGCTCAGGTATGTGTTGGAATAAATCAGTTAGGACTTTGTGTTGCTTTACATTGTCGCTGTTTTCCGTATGGTTTTGCGTAATCATCAGTCTGTATTACTGTCATGATTCTGAGGCTAAACGTGCTAGTGCCTTTCCTCCGAGGCTCCAGATGGTTGTTCGGAAATTATGTTGTTATCACAAGTAGAAATGAGTGATTGTTATTTTGAAAGCTGCTAAAGTATTTGATGAATATTAAGACACAATCATATACATTTTTTAAAATCTGCTCAGTGGTTCCTGCGTTCTTTTTTTCTTTTACCTCCTCTCCATTAGCCCATTATGAGTTGACTATCAGTTGATATGTAAACTCACAAATCTGGTAAACAATATTTGATTTCATTTTCTATCGGTGTTATGGGGAGGGAGACACTGGGAATATATAGGATGAATCAAGCAAGAAAGAAATACATCAAATATTAATATGCAGCGTAAGAGCATGAAACTAACGTTTTATGTCGTATGAACAAGTGAGGGAATAAAGAGAATTAGTTCTGATCCCATCTTGTTCTCAGCTTGTTTGGAATATATGATATCTGGCTGGCTGTTGAAATCCTTTGTACATTTAGTCATTCATTATACCCTGTAATTTAAAATAAAGCTCGTTCAATCAAGATTTCCAATAGAAGCAGACAGTTAAAAGAAGTTCTGATAACAAAGGAAATGCACTGTGTCGATTTTGTTATACTCCTTCTTATCCAATCTAATTTAGAGTTTCAATACTTTCAGCCACCAGTGTGGAGAACATTTAGTGAAGAGTCCCATTTCTTCTCAATGCTTTGAGTGAGCCAGTCTGTGACGTTGATGTTTTCATTTTTTTTTCCATTTACAGTGCGTTTTGAATCTTCAAATCCCAGTTGTATATGTGCGCGCGCGCGCATGTGTGTGTGTAAAATATCACCATTTGGATACAGTAAAATATAGGGTGGCTATAAAGTTGGTGTGCAGTTTTAAGTAGTGTGAATTTGAAATCGCATCCTGACTTCATGGACGCCCTGTACCCAGGCACCTGCAAACACCCTACTGAACTGTCCAGCTCTTTCTACTGATCTTGATCTTCCTGCTTCTGTGGGTTCTTTCTGACAGCTTATTCATGCTAACTCTCAATCGTGCTTCTCTTTTTTATTTTTTAAGTGACGTCACATGAGAAACTACTTCCAACATAGTTTCTAAACCATTCAGTCACGTTTCCACAATATACATAGTTTTTACCTTAGTTGTTTGGAAGCTTTGGGAAGAGAATTGTTTTTACAAATGCTGGTTGACAAATGAATACGTGTCACTTGAGATAATCAAAAATTAATTACTTTTTGCGGTCTCCTACTCATTCATTCAATAATTCTGTTCCAATAACTTCACTTTAATGATTACAAGACACCCTATTTCATGGGGCAAATGTACAAATCAACTTTTATTGAAGGCATCCTCTGTTGTTGCATATTAAGTCAATTTTAGGGGTTTTATCCTTATGTAGATAACAATGTGATACATAAATTTATAGGTTTACACTCACTGATGTCCATATTTAATTTTTCTGATTATTTTAATATGTTAAATTTACTTTATTCAAAAGAAAAACTATTTTGTGAATATAATTCATTGATAGTCACTTTATGATACCTCTTTAGAAAAGAGTCACCATTTCATTTCATAGAAATTATCTGCTATTATTATATAAAGTTTATTCGAGCTCTGTCACAAGGTTTTATTTTGATAGGCCAATTTTTGGAAAGGTTTAGGGTACACAATAAATTTTAGCAGAAAATATTGAGTGTTTTGTATACCCCCGCCTTCCCATACGTGTATAGACACTTCTATATTTATCATAGCACAATTCAAAATTGCAAAGATAAGGAATCAACCCAAATGCTCATCCACTGATAAGTGAATAAAGAAAATGTGATATACAGAAACACATCATCAAAAAGACCAAATAATCCCATATAAAAGTGGGCAAGAGGCATGAATAGAACCTTCTCTAAAGAAGAGAGATGAATGGTTAACATACATGAAAAATGCTCATTGTTTTAATGCAAATTAAAACCACCCTGAGATGTTACCTAATCCCAGTGAGAATGGCCCACATCACAAAGTCTCAAAGCTGCAGATGCTGGCATGGATATAGATAGAAGGGAACACTTTTACACTGCTGGTGGGACTACAAAGTAATACAACCTTTTTGGAAAAAAGTATGGAGAATGCTCAAAGAACTCAAATTAGACCTCCCTTTGATCCTGCAATCCCATTATAGGCATCTACCCACAAGGAAAAAAATCCTTTTGTCATAAGGACATTTGTACTAGACTCTTTAGCATAGCTCAATTTACACTTGCCAAAATGTGGAAACAGCCTAAATGCCCCCCAACCCAGGAATGGATTAACAAGTTGTGGTAGATGTTTACCATGGAATACTATTCAGCCACAATAAAGATGGTGACTTTACATCTTTTGTATTAACCTAGATGGAGTTGAAATACGTTCTTCTTAGTAAAGCATCACAAGAATGGAGAAGCAAGAATCCAATGTACTCAATTCTGATATAAAGACGATTGATGCTAGTACATGGTAGGGGGTGGGGGGAAGGGGAAGCAGGGAAGAAATGGGGGGTCAAGGTGTGTGACACACTTCTTGATGGAGGGACACAATTGTAGGAGGGACTTTACCTAACAAATGCAAGCAATGTAGCCAGGTCCCTTGTACCCTCAATGAATCCCCAATAATAATAAATAAATAAACAAACAAATAAATGCTTAAGGGGAAGCACAGAATATTTATTGTCATATATTATTTCATAGTTTTCATATCTTCCTCTTTGACCAAGAAGTGTATGTTCTTTGTGTACCTTAACCTCCAAAACAAAACAAAAAGGAAGTTTTTGTATTCTTCATGTGTCGTTCCCTTCCCCATACCACTCAGTTATATAATTCCTTTCTTCTGTCTTTTGTTTCTTGAAAGCCTTGCATTGCTGACTGCACTAGTGGCCTCTGATTGTTCCCTCCTTTCCCCATTGTTTTGTGCTCAGTCACGGTGTTCTAATGACTGAAGTCACGGGAGCTCTTCTTGGTTCATCTCCCATTTTGTCATTCAGTAACATGTAACAGCCCTGACCACAGAGTCATTAAAATTGTCCTTTTCAGAGTTTTCTGAGATCACGTTCTACTTTGACTCTTCATCAACTTTTCCAGATTCTCCTTGTCATCCCCCTTTTATTGCTACTTTCCCTCATGACAAGGTCCGTCCTCTGCAAGCATCACCTTCCTGGTGGTATCCATCTCTGAGCTCATCAGTAGGGACAAGGATTCTCTCTCCTTGACTTGAGAAGGTTACCTTCATCTCACGCACACAGACACACACAGACACACACATTCATACATGATTTTAGTTGTAAATGTGATTTGCCCATTTGATAACTATTGGTTTCACCACTGTTCTTAACCCCTGACTAGATAACCCCAAATCTTCTGATAACTAAGAAATAAAAACTATTATCAAAGAATTTCCTAAATATTCAGTTGACTAAAGAAACACATCAAGGGGCCATCATAAAGAGGAATCCCAATTTGGAATGTTTTGAATATTTCTAAAGTGCTTTCAAAACACAAAAATTAATCAGTATTCTTTTATGTTTACTTATTTAACATTGATTAGTACAAAATATTATTTTAAAAAATCCCAGTGTTCTCAGCAGGGAAAATATGACAATTCAATCCATATCCTACAGGGCCAGAGATCCACAGAAATTAAGAAAAAAATACATTTAAAAAGTTGCATTTAAGATCCTTAAAGTTCCTTAAAAGATTCAGCACATTAACTTATATGATTTAACAGATATCTATTAACCACAAAGTACATAATTAATCAGTCCATGAGGGTTGGATATTATCTTATTTTTCTTTCTGCCTATGGTGTCTTGCCCAGGGCTTGGCAGGAATAAGCCTTCGATAAATATTTTCCCAGTGGCAAAACAAATGAATAAATAGGAAAGTTATTAGTAGGGTAGATTTTGGAATCAGAAAGAAATAGTTTAAATCTTTGACCTGTCACCTACAAGTTGAGAAAGCTCTTTTATTTTCTGAACTTCTGTTTTCTCATATGTAAAATGGAAATGATAATAGCTTACCTCACAAAGTTGTTGACATTTATAAATAATAATCAGTAATTACTGTATTTAAAACACTTAGCATAGTGCCTAGAATGTAGTGCATGCCCAATAAAAGTTAATAATTATCATTATGTTCAAGTGTGAGTGCCAGGTAGATTTTCAGCCAGAAATATGCTTTGAAAGCAGTCATCTGGCAATTGCGTTCTGAGTAAGGAGAGGGCACATTCGTTGAACGCAGTATCAGTGGGGACAGCTCTGCTTTGCAACTGTTTTATTGCAATTGTTTTTTTTTTTCATTATTAAATCATAGCTGTGTACATTAATGCAATCATGGGGTACAATGTGCTAGCTTTACATACAATCTGGAATGCTTTCATCAAACGGGTCAACATAGCCTTCACGGCATTTTCTTAGTTATTGTGTCAAGACATTTTTATATTCTACACCTAGTAAATTCCACATGTACCCTTGTCAGATGCACCATAGGTGTGGTCCCACCAATTACCCTCCCACCACCCATCCTCACCCCTCACCTCCTTCTCTCCTTTCCCCTTCTTCTTGGGCTCTAATTGGGTTATAGCTTTCATAAGAAAGCTATAAATTGGTTTCATAGTAAGACTGAGTATATTGGATACTTTTTCTTCCATTCTTGAGATACTTTGCTAAGAAGAATATGCTCCAGCTCCATCCATGAAAACATGTAAGAGGTTAAGTCTCCATCTTTCTTAAAGGCTGCATAATATTCCATGGTGTACATATACCACAATTTATTGATCCATCCATAGGTCGATGGGCATTTGGGCTTCTTCCGTGACTTAGCAATCATGAGTTGTGCTATATTAAACATTCTGGTACATATATCTTTGTTATAATGTGATTTGGGGTCTTCTGGATATATACCTAGTAGAGGAATTGCAGGATCATCCAAATCCACTAAGATTAGCCCACATCACAAAGGCAACTACTGTTTTATTCTCTTAATTCATGTTACAATATATTCTCAAAATTATTTCCTATAATTCTTTAATTTTATTTTCCATCAGTTTTTTTTGTTTGTTTTCTTTATTATTCTTACTGCAGGATAAAAAATATTCTATATAATGACATGCTTAAAATTGGAATTGTTTGATCTATATTGGAAAATGCCAAATAACAACTAGACTTCTTAAACAATATTTTATTCTGTGGAGAATGTGGTAGAATGTTATTTCTGAAAGAAATATATTCAATAAATGTCTGAAATACTTGTCTTAGAAGAGTAACTGTAAGTTTCACTAATCCTCCTGGAAGTTGATGGGATCCTTTGCAGCAAATGTTATAGCTTTAATATTCTTCACAGATGTTCCATAATCACAATAATTCTAGAACACATTTCAGTAGTGAAAGGGAAGGCTTAAAAACTGCCTAAACCAGTAGCTTTTTTTAATTTGAAAAGTCATCTCACTTGGTCAGATGTGGTGGCTTCAAGAAATGTGGAAGGCTGAGGTGGGAAGATCACTTGAGTTCAGGAGTTCAAGTTCTGGCTCCTGAGGAAGAGCCAGACCCCATCTCTACTAAAAATATAAAAATTATCTGGGCACTGTGGCAGACACCTCTAGGTCTAGCTACTTGGAAAGATGAGGCCGTAGGATCCTTTGAACCCAGAAGGCAGAGGTTGCTGTGAGCTAGGCTGACGCCATGACACTCTAACTTGGGTAACCAGAGTAAGACCCCTTCTCAACAAACAAACAAAATAAAAGTCATATCCCTTATTAGTAAGACAACTCTTGGCATCAACTTGCAGATGTGAGCATAACAAAAGCTATTGTTAAACTTACTGAGTACATAGCAGCTCAAATACAAGGCCAAGAAATACAGAAGGCACCAGAGCAACCTGGTAAAGGGAACAAACCTGGCAACAAAAAATGGATTCAGGAGGGTGAGCCCCATTTGTCTTACCCTTTCATCCAATCAGGAGATCAGTTATTTGGTCAGTTGGTTATATAATCCATACTAATTACATGCTAAATAGGCAGCTTTTTGCTAACTACAACAGATGGGAGGTAATGGCTATGAAGACTTCCATCCTATTAACAAATTAATGCAGCCATCCACCTAACTTAGCTTCTGCGAAATGAATAATACTAACAGCTACCTGACTCCTAGTGCGAGCTGCCAGACGGAATATTCAACTATGCTAAGCAATAGTTATTTTATTTACCAGAAATAAACAAAAAAATTACTCAGCTGGCATGATATGCCAGAAACAGATAATCAGGCAGCACACAGAATGCCCTCTGAATGTTAGAGAGGGATTTAAAAAAAATTAACTAGAGCTGGAAAATGACTTATGCTCAGACAGCAGTGCCTAAAGCAGAACTTTCCTAACAGAGAAGTAAGTTTCCCTATAATTCCGTTTGCTACTCTGGATTATTGATTTATAAAATCTGGCATTAGCAACCCTTGTCGAACATTTTCATGGTGATATTTTGCCAAGAATTCTGGGAAGATCACTAAAGCTGCCCAAGCAGCATTGTGGCAATTTGGTATTTGTAATTCTCAATCAGGCTTCAGATGCATATAAAGGAACAGATTATTTCCCCTCACAATGGTATATTCTTCTCTCCTGGTCATGGGGTTCGAGACTTAAATCCTCAATGCAGAAAAATTAAAACCAAATCCTGTTTAAATAATCCTACTTAGTTCAATGAATAGAAGTGCTGATTGGAAACCTGGAAAACTTGCATTATTGATCTCTTTCACAATTAATTTTGGTGAGAGATCGCCAAGGCACTGTGCTTATAGAGTTAATACATAGTCGTATCAAATTCCTTATTCAAAACACTCAAAATTGAAACTAAATGAATTTTGGGTTGGTTGAATGTGTCATCTGCCATGTTACAAAATATGTGCCTGGGTTTGGGTATATAAGTGCCTGGGCTTATATACGTGTATATGGGGGATGAATTAGATAATGCGTGCTCATTCGTTTGCCCCTCTTGAAGGAAAAATACAATATATATCTTTAAATTATTGATACTTATTCCAAACACTATGTTTTCCATGTAACCAGCATTCTAGTGCTAAAATATGTTTATTTCAATTAAGCATGACTGACCGAATGGAAGAGTAAATCTTTAACACATAAAGAAAATGTCAACTTTCTATGATTTGCATTCAGCAGTACCCAAGTTTTAATTTCTAAATTGAGTGGTAAACAATCAGAAAACATTTTTAACTTTGGTCTTGAAAACAACATATTAGCAATTCAGAGGGGAAAAAAGATAGTTGAATACTACTAGCTAGGAAGTAGTTACCTTTCAAATTCGGGGGAAAGTGTGCACATCAAATCAAGGAACCTATCAATCAATGTGCACGTGTTACATATATTTTATGCCAGTGTTTCCCAGAGTGTAAACCAAATACTGTCGTCATCCATGGTAACTGTATAAAACGCCGATTCCCAAGACAATCTCGGTTCTACGAAGTTGACACAAGTAAGTAAATATCACGTGAATTCCATGAGTAAGATAAATACCACATACACCATTGCATTTCTCTCCATCCCCAGTGCCACCATATCCCCAGTTTCCATTTCAGAAAACCATGATGGCTCATTGATACCAGTTCCCTAACTTTGTGACCTCTCTCCTTTGCTTTATTTTTGTACACAGAATTCTTCAGATTCCCCTCAAGATTTCTGCCCCTTGCTTATTCAATTAAACAGACTTTGAAAAGGGATTTGCAGTTATTAATCACCTGACCTTGAGAGAAAGAGAGAGAATATCTTAGATTATACTAATGGGCCTAATGTCACCACATGGGCTCCTAAATGCAGAATAGAATGGCAGAGGAGAGGTGTTAAAGATATGGGAAAGAAAATTAAGTGTGAGAGGCAACTGACCCAGTCTCTGGCTTTGTATGGGGCCATGAGTCGGGGAATATAGGCTAGACTCTAGAAGGTGAGAACAGCCCCTATTGACCCCCTCCATGGACACAGGGACCTGAGTTTACCACATGGAACTGACTTCTGCCATCGACTTGAATGAGCCTGGAAATGTTCTCTCCTAGAGTCTCATGAAAGAAACCTGGCCCTGCTAAGACTTGGATTTCAGCTTTGCCAACTGTAAGCATACAACCAACTGAGCCTCACTGCCACGGACGTCTGACCTATGTAAACTATTAGATTATAAATTACTGGTGCTTTAAGTCATAAAATGTGTTGCTATTTGTTATGACAATAATGAAAAATTAATACAGCACCTCTCCCTTCATCCTACTCAGTAACGATATTGGTCACTAAAGCACATTCAAGGGCCCTATACTGTCTCCAGGATTAACCAAGTTTAAGGTCTCTTTCATTAGATTGCAATGTGTTTTGTGGTCTTGCCCATCTTCTCCATTCATTCTTGTTTATCCCACCTCCCAATATCCACTTCCCAAAGTATGTGTTCTCAATACAATCAGGCTTTCAAGTCCCAACCTTCCAGGTTTGTATAGCGAGTTTCAACTCATCTTTACGATCCAGTTTATATGGAAACTTAGGGCTTGGGTGAAGTTTATTAGCTCTTGCACAATGTATACTATTTTTTATCACTCAGAGTTATAAATTTCTAGTTATTTGTATTTTCTGCAGCTTTAGTTCCAGTCCCTGTAGACCAAAAGCTTGTTAATTCATTTTTTAATTCATACTAAGAAAGAAACAAGCATGCTACTCTTGTTGAGGAGGTTCTAGAAGGTAAGGAATTAGGTAGGTAGAGTCACCAGCATACATCATATCTAAGAGGAGATTTAAAGGACAGTTATTGGAACCATTGCAGGGATGAGATAGGCAAATTGTATGATCCTATATATAATACGTATGTTGGAAGACATAAATGTCTAAGATTAAAACTCATGAGTCTTTAGTGATTATAAGAACAGAATTTCTATTTAATTCTAACTTCAGTGAGAAATGATTTGAATGGGTGATAAACTATAGAGAATTGTGGCTTAAAGGAGATAGGAGGAGAGAATTTGAAGTTATTGTTTGAACCTCAGAGAGGATGGCACAGGATGGGTCTGTGGTGGTAGGTAGCAATGGGCAAAGCGAAATGATATTGGATTGAAGAAGTATTGAAGAATTCAGGGCAGCGTCTGTGCTCAAAGGAGGAGGGCGCCAGACCCATGTACAGGAGGTGGCGGGTTCAAATCTGACCCCAGCCAAAAAAAAAAAAATATATATATATACATATATGAATTTGAATTAAAACAAAAGCCTTATTGATGGTCTTAATCTGTGTATAATGGAGCAGAGTACATCACTGTGGGCTTGAGTAATATGCTATTCACAGCTGTGCACTTGTACCCCACAAAATGCCCATCTTATACGAAGCAATCACTGTATAATTACTGAATGAATAAATGTTAAAAAATAATTAAAACATATAAATTTAAAAGGTTACTGTGCAAAGGAATGTGTGTTATCCACATTGGTGTAACACAAACAAACACATATCCAAAGCATAGTGCTTTCACAGATTACAAACTCAGTATTATCTATGAGAGCAGGAAATACATTTTCTGCAGAGGTAAATGTTTCCACGATTCCAAGTAAATCTTCCTTCTTTCTATTTTTAGTGGTTTAAGTCTTTTGTCAAACTTGGCTCATGAAATGAGAATACATATTAGAATGCATTATCCGGTTTCTCTATTACAACAGTTACTTAATGAATGGTAGGACAATATAAAGTTTGGTGGGTTTGATGTCATTCTATCTTCTTTTTGATATCTTACGTTATCTACTGTTTAACCTATGATCAGTTCTTTTTAAGAGTGAAAGTTAAAATATGCATTTTTCAATCATAGTTCTTGTTCTGTTTTCTATATGACATTAAATAACTTCAAATAAGTAGTTGAATAATATTTGAGTATTGCAATGACTCAGGAATATTTGCAATTAAAGAAGTCTAATCTATTTTATTTAGAGGAATGTGGACTATTTGTAAAGAGATTAAAAGCCTCTTCTTTATTAATTTATTTTATGCTTATGTGGACTTAATTTTATTTCTAGCTATAAGATTTACATGAGCTGATTAATTTTGCTTTCAGGTAAATGTTTATGAACAATATAGCAATCAGGTTCCTAATCAATACAACATGTTCAGCTTATTGTCACTTGAACGTATTTTCAAAGATATTATGCTAAAGATCCTTTATCTTGCATTAATCAGCAGCTATATAAAACTGTATGCTTCTGTTTTTAAAATATGACTATAATACTGCTTAAATACTATCACACATGTTCCACAATTTTCTTCAAACCACATAGTAGCTACATTACAGGCAATATTAAAAGATGAACTATAATGTGAAATCAGAACATATTAAAGTGAGTTAGAGGCCAGGTGCGGTGACTCACACCTGTAATCCTAGCAGTCCAGGAAGCTGAGGTGTGTAGATTGCCTGAGCTCAGGAGTTCAAGACCATCCTGAGCAAGAACAACACCCCACATCTAAAAAATACCTGGGTGTTGTGGTGGGCACCTGTAGTCCCAACTACTCAGGAGGCTGAGACAAGAGAATCACTTGAGCCCCAGAGTTTGAGTTTGCTGTGAGCTATGATGCCAGGGCACTCTACCAGGGTGGCAAAGTGAAACTCTGTCTGAAAACAAAAAGTGAGTTAAAAAGTCTCCTTAAAGAATATTTTATTTTTATATTTTTGTTTAAGAAGAAACAAGGAGGTAGGTTAAGCTATTTTTGGACCAAGTTTGATTTCTGTTTCTAAATGGAGAAACCCACTATTAATTTTCTTCTCAGCATACTCAGGTATTCAAGCACTTATCAGGGAGGAGGATTTATCTGAGTTCTTTTTAAAATATTTAATAGGGTGCTTCAAAAGGTTATTCCTTCAACATGGTGGGAGTAGCAGAACCTGTAATAATTATTTTACAAAAGGCCAATTAGATTCTCTCTTTATCTGTTCAACTCTTATTTTCTTTAATAATTACATAAATTATTTGTCCAACATATCTATTGAATGCTGTCAGTGTTCTAAACACGTGGGTTTCTACTGTTGAAAGAGGTAATATGTGGCATCTGCTCTCAAGAAGTTTCAGCTGACCTGAGGCATCAAGAAAAACACATAAAATATAATAGAAGCTACAGAAGATGAGTAAAATAAATTTTCATGCTCTAGCTCCTTTGATTTCTTAACTGCTCTTATTGTACAATGGAAATCAAAAATATTATGAACCCAGGCATCAAAAGTCATTGAAGAGTTTAAGAATGTCTAGTCATGTGGCTTAAATTGTAGTGTCTCCAAAAGTATGGCCACCATACATCTATAAATGTGACCTTGGGTCTTTGCAGATGTAATAAAGTCAATGATTTCAAGATGAGGTCATCTTATATTTAGAGTGGCTTCCCACTTCAATAACACATGTCCTCATAAAAGAGAGGCAAAGGGAGATTTGAGGCACAGCCATGCAAGGAAGAAGCCATGTGAGATAAAAGCAGAGACTGGTTTTATGCAGTCATAGTGCTAGAAACCCGGGAAGCACTGGAAACTGGATTAGAAGGGGAAGGATTCTCACCCAGAGCCGTCAGAGGGAGCTGGTCATGCTGCAACTCTATTTCATCTTCCGGCCTCCAGAACTATGAGCAGATATTTATTTTTCTGTAAGGTACAAATATTAGCGCAACTTTTTATGGAAACCTAGAAATCTAACACAGAATAATATGGCCTAACTTTTATTTTCATTTTTTAAAACGTTATGAAAAGATAGCTACGGAATTGAGAAGACCAGGGTGCGCCTATTTCTATGAGCCAAATGGGAAAGGGTCGTGCTTTGGACTGAGGGCTGAGTTGATATAGAAGCTGTGGGTGCAGAGGAGACGGATTATGGGAGAGAGAAAGGAAAGGGAGAGAGCGATATCACTTTTGAAATGTCTGTTGGAATAGCTGAGTGGATGCTAACGTTATTAATTTAGATGTGGAAGATGGCAGAACACTTGAGCAGGGAGATTTACTCAGCCTCAAAGCAGAGAAGTCACAAGAAGGAAGAGAAAAGAAACCTCACTGTGGTTTTGGTTAGTAAGAGCCATCTACACGCAAGATTTACAGTTTGTGTTCTGAGCCAGTATTTAAACTCCATTTCTTAATGTGCAATAAGAGACCAAAAATGGGAAAGTCACTCTTTTAAAGCATAAAAACAATGCAAAACAATTTCTTCCTTGAATTTACAAGTTGTTTAGGGAGAGAGATAAAGGAAGCCACAAGCCCAAAGAGAAACAGGTTTCACATAATTCTGATGAATCCAAGAAGGGAAAACGCATCTTCATCCATGGTGGTAAAGTAGAAAGGGTGGTAAGTTTGATGGTTTGAGGCAAAAGCATCAGTAGAGATGCGTCCTATGGCCAAGAAAAAGCTAATGCTTTGCAACTGAGGAAGCACCATCTGCAAAACCAAAGGTGTAGGAAAGAGCACGCCTTCTTGAAAATATTTAGTACTGAGTAGATAGGAGCAGGTGGATATGCAAGGGTCTTTGGAGAGGTGGCCTGCGTGTAGATAATAAACAGGAGCTAATGGTCATCCGATGTAAGAAAAGATTTTGGCTTATATATTTGAGATGTGGGAAGCTACTGAATGTTTTTAAAAGGTGAAGTTCATGGTTTGGCGCCTGTGGCTCAAGCGGCTAAGGCGCCAGCCACGTACACCTAAGGTGGCGGGTTCGAATCCCCAGCCCAGGCCCGCCAAACAACAATGATGGCTGCAACCAAAAAATGGCCAGGCGTTGTGGCGGGCGCCTGTGGTCCCAGCTACTTGGGAGGCTGAGGCAGAAGACTCACTTGAGCCCAGGAGTTGGAGGTTGCTGTGAGCGTGATGCCATGGCACTCTACCCAGGGGGATAGCTTGAGGCTCCGTCTCAAAAAAAAAAAAAAAAAAAAGGTGAAGTTCACGATCTGAACAGAGTTTTGGGAATATTATCTTGGTGGTGTGAGACAGCATAGTAGAGCTACACTGCAGAGTGTGCTGCTTCCAGGAAGAATCTAAATGGGAAAGTTGTCTTTAATTAGCACAAAAGAATATATTCTGCTGTATTTGTTTCTGCTCTGTTTTGTTTGAGACAAATGTATCGACCGTAACTGAGGATGAGAGCGATACTCTGTGACTCTCTTCCATTTCTGTTTTTCACAATATGAAATATGTTTAATGGTGGGAGTGCGCAGAACACTGTCAGGATTAAAGTCAAGGAGGAGATGGTCCATCTCCATTCGTTGCACGGTGGAGGGAGGAGCACATCCAAAAAGAGAAAATAAATTCCCAAGCTAACGTTATCATGTGAGTGTTCAATATGCTTCTGTTCCTACACTAAGAGAAGGGGTAGTTGTGTTTTCTCCCCATGAAGCCTCATCTTTTCTTGAGATGATGACTTTATGTATGAGGATGGGGAGAGGAGGACTTTAAACGTGAAGGCAACAGCATCAATGAAAACATCTAAATCCTATTTTTTTTTTGTACTTTTTGGCCAGGGCTGGATTTGAACTCACCACCTATGGCATAGGGGGCTGGTGCCCTACTGCACTGAGCCACAGGCGCTGCCCCTAAATCCTGTTTTTAAGATCAAATGTCTCCTCTCTCATTTACTTTCTCTCTTTTTTGATAATGAGGATAGTAAGCTATGCCAAAGTGTATGAAAAGATGGTCCCTCTTATAGGATTTTGAAATGTTATTTTCCAAAATATAAAAAAAAATTCACTTTCTAAAAATGTAAGGGTACTTATTTTATACTTTTATTTTTCAGTAGTATTTAGTACAATAACTTTAACTTTGGCTTTGGGGTTTATGCCTTACTTACAAGTCACTCACTTATTCCTCATCAGATTTAAGACTTTTGTTGCAAGTTATCACAACCACAGGACTTAAATAATTTAAAGGAAATTTATCGGATTATGTGACTAAAACATTCCGAGGTAGACAAGGTTTCAGAGTATATTCAATCAGGTTGCTCAAATCATGCTAATCTCTCTTTGTATTCCTCAGCTCATCTCCTTGATTCCAACTCTAATCACATAAAACTTTCCTTTCTTAGTCTTAAATTAATTCCCAAAGTCTCAGCTCCATATATTTCCTCATTCATCCAGTGCTTCCCAAGAGCCTCATTTCTCCTGACCATGAAGAAAAGCTTTCAACCTTTGGTCTGATTAGACCAGTTTAGATCCGATGTCTCTCTTAACCACTTGCTGGAGTTAGAAAAATAAAATGAGGCCTGAATTTTCAATACCTTCTGTACTGAAATTTTAGGCTGAATAATTCTTTGATGGGTAAAGGCTCTGTCCTCCTCATGGGTGAATACATAGTAACATTTCTGGCCTTGACTCATTAGAGATCATTCGCAATCTATGTTCCCTTCCCATTGGGGGAAAAATGTCTCTAGACGGTGCTGAATGTCCTCTGGGGGACAAAAGTCCTGGATGAGAACCACAAGATTAATCTGATAGAGTTATGTCTAAATCCTGAACCAGAAGTGGAGTAGAATTCCCCTGAAACCGAGTCCTGGAAAGAAAATGGTATACAAAGCTATAATTTTAGAAGGATAATTCAGGGAAAGGGGGCAGGTAGTAGCAATCAAATAGGTAAATGATCTGCTATTTTTTGTTTTTTGGTCATTCACTCATTAAACCTATAGGAATGACAAAACCATTATATACAAAACAATATGATAAAAACTAGAGAAAAAGTAAACGTAAGGTAAATCTATAATCTTTGCCTAAATGCAATACACAGTCCACAATTACAATCTATAGTCTACGTTTTTGCCAGAATATTTATTTAAAAAATTTCCATCTAGCTTTATGAACATAACTGGAGTAAGATTTTCATCTTGCTATATAATCATCAATTTGCTTCTCCGTTTCACCACTAAAAACATCACAATCTCTTTGAGAGTAGACTGTACCCCTCTACTCTTCCCCAGTATCTAGAACAAAAGAGGTTCTCATAATCTCCTTTATTCTTTTTTATTCACTACTTATCATTCTCATTAATGTCCAAAATTCTTGATGTAAAATCCATTTGCCTCTGAGGATGAAAAGTAACATACTTCCTCTTATTGTCTTGTTTATAGTTTTTTTTTTTTTTTTTTGAGACAGAGCCTCAAGCCGTCCCCCTGGGTAGAGTGCCATGGCATTACAGCTCACAGCAACCTCCAACTCCTGGGCTCAAGCAAGTCTCTTGCCTCCGCCTCCCAAGTAGCTGGGACCACAGGCGCC
>CAUYTI010018267.1:0-16394 GCA_963575145.1 Galago senegalensis | reverse complement strand
GTGGCATTACAGCTCACAGCAACCTCCAACTCCTGGGCTCAAGCGAGTCTCTTGCCTCCGCCTCCCAAGTAGCTGGGACCACAGGCGCCCGCCACAACACCCGGCTATTTTTTGTTTGCAGCCATCATTGTTGTTTGGCGGGTCCGGGCTGGGGATTCGAACCCGCCACCTTAGGCGTATGTGGCTGGCGCCTTAGCCTGTTGAGCTATAGGCGCTGAGCCTTTGTTTTTGTTTTTTTTGAAACAGAGTCTCACTATGCTGCCCTGGGTAGAGTGCCATGGCGTCACAGCTCACAGCAACCTCAAACTCTTGGGCTTAAGTGATTCTCTTGCCTCAGCCTCCCAAGTAGCTGGACTACAGGTGCCCACCACAATGCCTGGCTTTTTTTTGTTGCAGTTGTCATTGTTTTTTTAGCTGGCCCATGCCAGGTTCAAACCCACTAGCCTCACTATGTGGCTGGTGCCATAACCACTGTGCTACAGACACCAAGCCCCTTCTTTATTTTTTATACTAAAGTATTTTTAAACAAACCCAAGATTTCACGTCATCTCACCTATTTATACTTAAGAATGCATCTCTAGAAAATATAGACATTTTATTTATTACCATCATTCTAAGCCATATTCACATTTCCCTGTTTATTTTAAAAATATCCTTTTACTGTTGGTGTGTTCCATTACCAGCATATGGGAACTTGTATTTTATATTAAGGATTACATATTAGCTTATCCGAAGTATGCTCTGTGACAATTCAGAACTTTTCTCTTTCTAAATGTATTAAAATTTCTGATGTCTGCAAAGCTGCACTATTAAAAACCTATCATGCGAATAAAATTGTCTTTTACTTTCATAAGGTGCCTTTTATCTTTATAAATCTAACGTGCAACAAAAATTGCCATTTGTTAAATTTTAGAACATTTTTATACTGCGTATTCTTCAGTGTTCTTATTACTGAACAAATATCTTTTGGGAAATCGTCTGCAGGAATAAAAGGAAGTGCATTTTGGGGGACATAGTTCTAGTTTTACTTGCCCTTTGTGACCTTTTCTTGCCCAAAGTTGTTAAAATGCAAGGAGATGTAGTTGTGAATTATTTTCCTTTGTGGCTTTGCACAGAAACCTTTCCTTCATTCCTTTAGCTGGTTTTTCTTCCCATGCAATATTCATAGGTCCATTTCTAAGAGAGAATGGTGGCTAGTGGGCCATGAAAACTTCCTAGACTTGGCAGACTGGTCTGTATCATGTTCCTCCTCTAACATGAGAAAATCCCCATTGAAAAGACAGCTCGGCAACTTTCCTGTAGGCAGGTCAGACTCCTCACAGAAGTATTTGACAGTGACTGAGGAGGACTGGTCTCTCGCTCTCTCTCTAACATCTGCCTAAAGAACAACTAAATATTCCCGAGGTCACAGGAATTAGCATAAAATGATTCTCAGCCACATGTTAACTTAGGCAATGTTATTGTGGGGAACTGAAGAGGTCTTAAAAGTTAGCTCTTACTCACTAATAATAAATATTTGAAAATAAACACAACAGCCTGATTATTGGATGGCTTGCCTGGCTTCTTATCCCTCCTCTCTTATCAGCACCTTTGTGTATCTGAGTACGGATCAGAATGGCCCAGTGCTGTCTCATCTGCTGAGATCCCTGCTGTCATGCTTACTTAAACACTGAGGAAGTTCATATTTAACTCTTTCAGCTTAAAGCTTGTAAAATTCTCAGATTTTAGATTTAGCTCATCTAAATATAGATGTTTTATGTCTTATGATGAATATTGTTAGGACGACATGAAAAAAAATAACTATTTCACTGCTTTGGTTTAAGGCCTTTTCCCCTTATAATTTAAATTAGCAAATTAAGGGATCATTTTATGTGTCTTGAAAAAAGGAGAAAAGAATCTCTTATGCATATAGCCAACTCAACAAGTCCTGGACTTGGTTAAACACATACACACACACACACACACAAAAAAAAAATTCAGAAAAAGTCCATCAGATAGAACGAATTATCTAGATATGGAAGATGAGAATCTTTTTTTATTTGTGTGTTTTTGGCTACAGGCAGAGAGTCCTAGAAGGGTTTGTCCTAAATAGTGTTTAAGTCTGTAAATACGGCAAAGTTCACATAGATTATAGCCTGTTAAAGTTCTGGTTAGAAAGACCACTGAGACAAAAATAAATTCCTTATTTCATAATTTATATTATAAATTTCTTGTGTGCCTTTGAACACATAACAAAGACTAAGGTAAAAACAGGCTATGTTCCCTAGACTTATTTGTTGTCAAAAATTTTACCTCGTTTGCTTTTGTTTCTCAAGCAGACAGCCTATATACAAGTAAAAATAACTTGGAAGGAAACGAATTTCAAAATGAATGTGAAGGCAATAATCTAAATATTTAGAGTCTAGTTAGGAGATTCTATTACTGAGATGTATACTGTATTGGTATAGTTGACATAGTAATTGTAGTATGTATAGCAAGAAAATAGAGGACTACTGATTACAACTCTACATGAATAGAATTAGAAAAGCAAGATTTTCTTAATCTAAGTTGAAACATTCTTATTATAAATTATTTATTTTCTGTGAACAGCCAAAAACCTGTATCAGAAACATGGACTTTAAAATACCTTTAAAAAAAAAAAATACATGAGGAGAGATTCTTCACATGAAAAGGAACGTATCTTGAATATTCTAACTGACTGGTTTAAAGATTGTTTTAAGTGACAGTTTAAGCATATTTTACTAGTTTAAAGATGTTTTATGTGACATTTTATTCCCTGGGAAAACATCCCCCATAAGTTTCACTTTTATTTCATTCCAGATTTTCTGCTTGTCAGTAAGTTAAGTAGATTTGTGGCGGTGGTCAGAGTTTTCTGGGATTAAGAAAATTCTACAACAAAATGATCACAATAGATTTGAAATGCTTCCTGTTTTGTTATTGTATTCTTTTTGACCAACTCTCTATATAGTATATGCCTCATTAAAAAATGGCTTGTGGATTTTCCTGGGTTTTTGAAAAATAGTTGAAATTTGTGTTCTAAGTGTAAAGAAGGATGGATTGATGCACTTTGGATAGATAGATGGAAGAGACTTCTCTCTCACATCTTAAAACTTTATTTTTAACATACTGTTCGAAGAATCAAATACTAAATATTTGCTTTAATATTTAAAACTGAGGAATCAAACTCCTATTAGTATAACTTGAATGCTTAAGATGGTTAGCAGATGAAATGACAGATGCACGGTTTTATTTAGGGCATCCAGTATTTAGCAGAGGAAGTAACCGCGCTGTCAGGGAATTGTAAATCTAAGGATGGCTCCTTTTTTCTGAAATGAGGAAAGTTGTCCTAAGTGTTGTTCATTATCTCTACAGCTGGAGTTTCATTACCAAGTGTGTTGGAATAACCAGGGTATTGCAGCAGCAGAGAAACAAAGCATAGTAAATAAAAGCATTCCTGTATAACATGCTTCCACGCTCCTCTGTGTTCTGGGGTACTGTTTGTGCTGAGCTAAAGCATCTGCTACCTCAAGTTAAGAGAGAACAAACTCAACATGGCGTGAAATTACTGCACTGCCATTCACATTCATTAGAGTTAGATTGTTACTAGCCATAGGCATGACTGGCTTTTGCATGAATAATAAAACAAAATGCTGCTTTGTGAATTTACCTTAAAACATTACAAGGCACAGTAACTAACCTTGAGCCTGCGTTAAGTATTTTGCAGGAGTGGGTTTAGCCTAGAGTAACTTTCCTCCCCACAACTGGGTAACCAGAAAATAGTACTTAAAAGTTGGGAAGAGGTATGGGATGAGGCCTTGGGAACAGGCATTCTGTTAAAGGTTTCGTTTGTGCATTTTTAAATGCTAATATTCATCGTGTCAGGCTGTTAGAGATATTAAAGTTATGTTAAAGTAGCATTTGGCAACTATCGGAATAATGATAAAAAATCAGGGATGGATGTTAAAGATAATGGGTCCCAATCTGATGAGAATTCGGATAGTTATGCAGTTATACGTATAAAGGAAAAATAGTATCTTTATAGAGGAGAATCCTGGCAGATACCTCATCCAAATGATAAAGTTATCCCTAGCAGTGAGGCATGTTGACACCATGTGCATCATGCTGTGATATGATATGATATGATATGCACTGAGAAGACATTACTTGGTGTTATTCCTGTTAAAAAAAAATGCATAACCTGAATCTAATTATGAGAAAACACCAGACAAACCCAAATTGAGAGACAGTCTACAAAGTAACTGGCCCGTACTCCTCAAAAATGACAGTGTCATGAAAGACACCTTCCATAACTGCTCCACACGGTGTCCCTAAAGTCGCCATCCATAGGGAAAATGGGAAATTGTAGCTAACTGTCTCTTTCTTTATAAAATATTCATCACAAAATCTTACAAAATGTTCTCTACGTGTTGGCCACCTCTTTATGAAATTTTGTAACGAATAGTTCATAAATAAGGTATATTTAGCTATAGTTTCCCATTTTCCCTATGGATGGTGATGTTAGGGGAAACTTTGGGGATGCCATGTAGATTAAAGAAGTTGAAAGAGACACGAAAACTGAATAGAATGTGTGGTCCAAATTTTTCTTTTTATTTCCTTGGAAATTGGGCCACTAGAGCATTAAGAGTCTAAATGTAATATTATACTCAGTCTCTCCCATATTTTTCTTTTCTAGTTTATGTAGATTTTAAGCAGTATTGCAGGTTTGGGCTGGTATTTTTATTTATTTTTTATGTATGTATGTATTTAATTTTTGCACAAACCTGCGTTGGTATTTTAACGCAACTGTCATGAATGTTAGATTTCCCGTCCCAATTGAGTTATATTTCAAACTATTGAAAACTCAAAAATAATACTTTTGCTTTGCCAAATCTTCAGTAAGTGGAGGTGGAATCCTCTAGTCCTTAAGAATACTAGAAGATAGAAAAATATTAGAAAAATACTTGAGTTTCATGAGCACTTAAGGAAGGAAGTAGTAATCGATAAGATAAATTCATAAAGAAGTTTGGTATGATTTTTAGGTAGATAGGTAGTTATAGGAATGCTTTATTTTCAGGAAGGCATTTTGATGGGTGTCTGATTTCCTGGTGGACTAGACGAAGGAATTGAGCGTACTTAATTGAATAAATAATTAATTGAATAGCCCTAGATGGTTTGTAGTGCTGTTTTTCTAACAAGTACCTCATCTATTCTTAGTCTTGTTCTATAATTTGTAACTCAGATAAAGGCACTGGTGACACATGGGTCAAATTTTATTTGGGGGGGAAGGGGGTCAAATTTTAAAATGACACGAATTTAGGAGAGACGCTCAAAGCATTAGATGACCAGAACAGGGACTGAATGATAACGCCAGCTGAGAATATTAAGCAGAAATATACTTAAATAAATTTAACAAGAATAAATTCTGCAGGAATTTAGGATTTAGTCTTAGGATGATGAGAAAGGGGGGGAAAAAGCTTTGGGTGTCCAACTTGCAGCCCACAGACCACACATGGATTCTTTGAGACCTGTTTTGCTTATCTGTGATGTCAGATAGTGCAAAAATTATCCTCAGACTTTTTTTTCACCCATCAGCTTCATTAGTGTTTATTTAATGTGGCCCAAGACAACTCTTCTAGAAATATGTGGCAAAAAAAAGGTTGGGCATTCCTAAAAATTTAACCATATGTGCCCAATTTATTGACTTATTTCTTTTAATATATATCAGTTGGGGTCCAATCAGAAAAATGGAAGCCACCCAAGTATTTCGAACATAGGAAATGTAACACAAGAAATTGATTGTATAGATGTTAGACGAGCAAAGGGCAAAGGAGGAAAAAAGGAACACTGAGTTATTAAAAGAAGAGCATATTAAATATATCTCTCTGAAACACTGGAGAACAAGGTTTGGAATTGATTTCTGTCTTTTTTTTTCCTCTCCCCCCCAATATTGCTTCTTCAGGTCAGTAACAGATCCAAGAGATG
The DNA here is from genome assembly GCA_963575145.1 of Galago senegalensis. Lineage (NCBI taxonomy): Eukaryota > Metazoa > Chordata > Mammalia > Primates > Galagidae > Galago > Galago senegalensis. The sequence goes on along the minus strand of CAUYTI010018267.1, from coordinate 10,412 downwards.
GAAAGAGAGTAGCACTCAAAAAGATGCCCAACGTCTTCCAGAATCTGGTCTCTTGCAAAAGGGTCTTCCGAGAATTGAAGATGTTGTGTTTTTTTAAACATGATAATGTAAGTGAAATTGGTGTTTGGGGGAAACTGTTTCCTAAACATACTTCATTGAATTAGTGAAGAGCAAATGAGAGTTTAAAGGGGTGGGGTGTACATGTGGTTTGGCACCTGTAGCTCAGTGAGTAGGGCGCCAGCCACATACACCAAGGCTGGCGGGTTTCAGCCTGGCCTGAGTCTGCTAAACAACAATGACAACTGAAATCGAAAAAAAAAAAATAGCTGGGCATTGTGGTGGGCGCCTATAGTCCCAGCTACTTGGGAGGCTGAGGCAAGAGAATCGCTTAAGCCCAAGAGTTTGAGGTTGCTGTGAGCTGTTATGCCACAGCACTCTACCAAGGGTGACATAGTGAGACTGTCTAAATAAATAAATGGCTACATGCAAGTAATATTTGGAAATTGACTACAGTTTTATGCAAACTGTGAAAAGCAGTAAACAGAGCAGTGAGGTTATAGAATACCTACTGATAGGCTTTCATTTCACACATTCTTACTGAAAGGGACATGCACAAATAGCCATGCGCGTACCCACAAAAGCTTTCTAAGCTATATTTTTCCAGTACTTTGCTTTTTTTTTTTTAATTTATACTCTTTATGTCTTTATGACTTTCTTAAATTTTTACTATCAAGATCAGTGGTTTTTTAATCTTGGCAACATATTAGAATCACCTGGGGGATCCATTTTATCAACATTTTATTTGAAGATTTGCAAATTACCTTATGAATTGTATGACTTGCACAAGGCCTAACCTCCAAATTTGGAAACATTGAACCTAGTAAGTTTCAGACTGGCTTCTGGATTGTGATGTTACACTCTGCATTTGTCATTTGAATGTCTTCTTTGATTCTAAAAATATGTTATTAATTAAGTTTAAAGCCCACAGAAAAGGAGTATGTATTTGTAGGGACAACAAGTTAGAAAGAAACTACAGCCAAGACTTTTATTAAGGGACTTAGAAACCTGAGGCATATTAAGCCCTTTTTGTGATTGAATGATAAGCAAATTGACAAATATTAATTAATGCAAAACAAAGTTGATATTTAGCTGAGAAATAACACTAATATTCAGCATAAAAATAGAGTGTTATATTTGGCAAGTGATTCAAATGGGAATAATTGGCCCCTGGTTTTAAGTGTTTTATTTTTACCCTTTAATATTTTTAATCAGAGGTTGTGAGAGGTGTGGAAATAATTTCTCCTATAAAAATAGTACACGGCACTCTAGCGAGGGTGATAAAGTGAGACTCTGTATCTACCAAAAAAAAAAAAAAAAGAAAGAAAGAAAGAAAATAGCCCTTAAAGTAACACAGGTTATCTTATTTATGGCTGTGTTTAGAGATGTGAAGAGTTATGGACAAATAGACTCGTGCTTTGAGAGCTAGTTTCCCTCAACTAAGCCTGAATTTAAAAATTGAAACATGTAAGTTTTGCCTGGAGGTTCTTAGCATTAGAATCTGTTTTCAATTTTACATGAAAAGAAAAACTGTCTCAAATTCTTTATGTAATACTCAGCATATGCTATTTTAATTGCTATAAGAAGAACTTTATCAGAAAAATGGCAATTTCTTATGGGTCTGAGTGTTTATTTGCACAATAATCTTTAGAACTTTGGCCAAAGTTTGGGTCTCACTTTAAGAAAGAAATCTGCGAAAGCTTGAGGTATTCAGTTAATTAAACACAAAATGGTTCACTTGAATTCCTTGGCTTGCCTATTTCATTTTGTTGATCACCCCTCATGAAATTTCTTTTCCTTAAACCTTTAAAAAATGGCTGGGCACAGTGGCTCTCACCTGTAATCCTAGCACTCTGGGAGGCCAAGGCAGGTGGATTGCCTGAGCTCACAGGTTCTAGATTAGCCTGAGCAGGTGCAAGACCCTGGACGTTGTGGCAGGCACCTGTAGTCCCAGCTACTCGGGAGGCTGAGACAAGAGAATCACTTGAACCCAAGAGTTTGAGGTTGCTGTGAGCTATGACAGCATGGCACTCTACTTAGGGCTACAAAGGAAGACTCTGTCTCAAAAAAAACCAAACAAAAAACAAAACGCACAAACCTTTTAAGAAAGGATTGCTGTCTTTCAGTCAGTTGGAACTGCCTAGCATTATATTGGTTTGTTATTTCAAAACACTGCTTGAGTTGCTATTTTATAACTGGTTCCTCGGATTTTAGAAGTAATTTAGAATGATAGCTAGTGCTTTCTTACTTCTTGAATTTGCCTCAGTGTGCCACTCCAGCATGAAAAACTACAGACTTTTTGTACATTGTCAGAGACTCAAGTAAAGGTATTCATAATGAAGTTTAAATATTTCAAAGGTTGCATCAGAAATTTTCTTCCTGAAGATTTCAGTGGTTTATTATAAAATATTCAGACCATCTTTATAAAGGTTGCATGGTATAATAAGCTTCTGTTTATCTAGTTGGTACCTTTGCTTACGGCTCATTCCTCTGGATTAACTAAGTTACAATGACAGTGTCAGAGTAAGTAGTATAAGAAAAAAAAGGAAACTGAATTCTTGAAAATCACACCGGTTAAGACATATAACCCATAAGTGCATTGATGTTCACAGTTATAATTTAATTTAAAAAATTGCTAGTAAAAAAAAAAAAAGACATATAACCAATCCTAATGTAGTCTATAAGAGATGAGCTTTAAATCAGAACTGAGTTTGAATCATGGTTCTTCTCTTTTCTGCTGGTATATTTTGAACCTATTTTCTCTAAACTCTCTTTTTATTTCCAAAATGGGCATAATAAGAGGAGAAATAATGGTATATGATTGTTACAGAAATTAAAGTTTGAAAATGCATGTAAACCTTTTAAAACACACAGACAACATTGCTGTTTAAAACTGATTTCTATCATAAAAAGAATAGGTTGGGAGTGTTGGCATACACCTGTAATCCCAGTACTTTAGGAGGCCAAGGCAAGAGGAACATTTGAGGCTAGGAGTTCAAGACCAGCCCAGGCAACATAGCAAAGTTTTTTAAGGCTGGACGCAGTAGCTCACTCCTATAATCCCAGCACTCTGGGAGGCCAACATGGGTAGATCGCTTGAGCTTATGAGCTGGAGCGATCAGCCTAAGCAAGAGTGAAACCCTGTCTCTAAAAGTCATTGAGCATTGTGACAGGCACCTGTAGTCCCAGCTACTCAGGAGGCTGAGGCAAGAGATCACTTCTTGAGCACAAGAGTTTGAGGTTGCTGTGAGTTATGATGCCACAGCACTCTAGCAAGGTCAACAAAGTGAGACTCTGTCTCAAAACAAAACAAACTTTTATTAAAAATTAGCCCATGTGGTAGTGCACACCTATAGTCTCAGCTACTCTGGAGGCTGCAGCAGAAGAATGGCTTGAACCCAGGAGTTGAGGTTATATTGAGCTGTGATTGCACCATTCATTATGCTCCATCCTGGGTAAAGAGTAAAACCCTGTCTCTAAAGAAATTAGAAAATAAAAGGAATTTTTTAAAAAAATAATGTCTCTGATGTCTGTGGGAGTGTTTAAAAGTGAGGCAGGTAGTTGGAGATCAAGATGGTATGGTACCACCATGTAATTTGTAATGAATTTCTTTTATGCTCTGAGGTCTATCTCCAAATGCATCTCAGGGCCACATAGCTGGTATGTGTGGAATGCCAGTCTAAGAGGCACCTGATATTTGATGTAGTTAAGGCAACAATTATTTATTTATGGTGTCCTGTGTACGGAGTATAGTGCTAGCTCGGTCATGTGGAGGAGTCACAAAAATCTTGTGACTTTGTCCTTTTTGAAGGGTTGTGTTTAACGCATAGTGGCTGTGTGCTGGGAAATATGCTAGGTGATTGATTTATATTCATATATTAATTCATTTACTCCTTAAAAATCTTACTAGATAGAGCTTACTAACCCTACTTTATGGAAAAGGAACCAGAAGTATAGGGTTAAGAAACTTTCCCAAAGGCGCATAGATAAGATTGTAAATCCGTTTGGCTCCAGGGCACATATTCTTTAATTGGGTAAGCATTTATTATGCACATTCTATATGCCTAAACTACATTAGCCTCAGGGGTCTTTACCTTTAATTAGTTTAACTGATTTTCATAGTATGATAAATACTATGATAAAGATGCTGTGGGAAGATTGCCTACATGGTTAAACATTAATGCAGGGCAGTGTCTGTGTTATGTGCAAAGCAGAGAGCTGGAAAGTCAAACCTAGTAGCCTATCAGGAGGCTCTCTGTAAGGGGGAGTCTTAAAACACAAATTCCTGGGTCTCATGTCAGACCTACTAAATTGGGATTAGATTGAGACCCAGGGAGCTGTAATTTTTACAGCTTCTCAGGTGTATGGTGGCAGCCAAGAACCATACTATTAAAGAAAAATGAAAAATTGTTGCGGGCTTAGAAACTCAAACATGCATCAAACAGAGAAGAAAATCCTTAAGATGAGCCTTTCCAGAGTAAGATTTGATTGAAGAAGAAAGGAATGTCTTGATAACGATGACACTTAGAAAGATTAACCCGGTCACTCATCACAGGAAGGTTGGATTTTAATTTGGATAGTTTTTTATGTCTTGAAGAATAGATATCAAGCCCTAGGAGGCTTTGGATTTTCTTTCGAAAGGAACCTTCAAAGTCATTATATCAGATGCGTTGATTCGGGTTATCAGACTGAATTTTTATATAACACACATCTGAGTAGCTCCTTCACCATCTTAAAGAATAAGTTCACCTTGCTTTAGTAACTTAGGGAAACAGAAGCGGGCTTAACTTTCTAAAGATTGTTGTTTAGACTTATTACTAGTAGTTGATCAAAATCTCAGCTATTATAAAATCTGGCACAATCTCTATACCCATCTATGTACCTGTAATATACTTTGTCATACGATCAGTATGGAAAGTGATGACTGAGGTTTTTTTTTTTTTTAAATCTGGTACTCCTTTGAGAATCTGATGAAAGCTATGAACCCTCTCAAAAAATGCACATGTATAGAATTTTTATGTCATTTTACGCTTTCACTTGTCCTCTACAGCCCATTTAAAGCCCCCTTGAGGGCCCATTGATTTCTCCTAAGAGCCCCTGTACTACAAATGTTGGGCATTTGCCTTCCTTTAGGCAATAGCCCCACACACGTATTAGACAATCAGTCTATTTGAAAATTGAATGAGTGAATGAAAGTGACAGAACAAAAGAAATTTCAGGATCTGGAATGACAATAACTTCAGTGATCTCTCTCAGGGTTATTTTTTCCCAACCTTAGCTCTAGAGCACTATAGAGAGGGGTAGAATGAGGCAAACAAAGAAAGCTCTTTCATATGTGTGTGTGTGTGTGTGTGTGTGTGTGTGTGTGTGTGTGTGTGTGTGTAGTCTGACCTAACTCAAACAAGGCCTCTTTGGATTCTTAAGTTAGTTAGAAAATCTTATCAATATGGGAAAAATAGATAGGACTCTTCTCTCAATGCAGACATGCTGTTCAGCTGCAGCCATTACTAATACTAACTGCTAAGTAATACTAGTTAGTATGCTAACTAATACTAGTTGGGCAGCTGCTGAAGAATGTGAAAAAACAAAGGATGCTCTGGAGGTGGATTACTTTTCAGGGGATTTGGTTTTAGTTTGTGGCAGATTATTGATGCATAGAGCCATCTCCCATGTTTATGGGTTGGAAGACTCCATGTAGTTGATAGGCCTTTTCTCCTCAAGTTGAGCTATATATTCAATGTAATTCTAATCAGAATCCTAGCAGGGTTTTACCAGTATATGGATGTAGAAATTCACAAACTTGTAAAATGTATGGAAATACGAGAGATCTAAAATAACTCAATCTCAAAGAATAAATAAATTTGAATAAAGTTAGAAATTCATAGTACCAAGTATTGAGGCTGCTTTCAGGCTTGGAGACTCAATCCTAGATATCAAGCACAAGGTATCAGAACAAGGTCAGAGAAATAGATTACTGGAACAGAATAGGAAGCCTGTAAACTGGTATACACATAAACATGTTTACCTGATTAACAAGAGATGCCACTGCAGTTCAGTGGGGAACTGAATGGCCATTGCAGTAAACAGTTCTAAATCAACTAGATATCCATATGAAGAAAAAAGCCTAGTCCTTACTTCACACCATACTCATAAATTAGTTCAAAACGGCTCATAGACTTAAATGTGAAAAGTAAAATAATAAAACTTCTATAATAAAACATATAGGCAAATATCTTCATGACTGAGGTAAACCAAGAGTCTCAATTGGACAAATAAAGCATTAACCATGAAAAAAATAGGATTAACCATAAATAAAATAAAGCATTAACCATAAAAAACATGTTAATTTGGATACCATTAACGTTAAGAACTGATGTTAATCAAAAGTTAAGAGAATGGGTTGGGCACAGTGGCTCACACCTGTAATCATAGCACTCTGGAAGGCCAAGGTGGGTGGAGAACAACTTGAGCAAGAGTAAGACCCATGCCTACTAAAAATAGAAAAAAACTAGCTGGCCATCGTAGTGTGGGTGCCTGAAGTTTCAGCTACTTGGGAGGCTGAGGCAAGAGGATCACCCAAGAGATTGAGGTTGCAGTGAATTACGGTAATACCACTGCACTCTACCCAGGGTGACAGAGTAAGACCCTGTGTCCAAAAAAAAGTTAAGAGAATGAAAAGACAAACCTTAAGCACATATCCAACAAAATACTTGATTTCCAAAATATACTATAGGCTAGAACAAGTTTTGAAATGAATATTTAGTGTGTAAGGAAGATAATTAGAAATCAGTGTTTTACTTGACTTTTTAAAATTTTTTATTTTTGGAGACAGAGTCTCACTCTGTTGCCCAGGCTAGAGTGTGGTGGCATCATTATAGCTCACTGCAACCTCAAACTCCTGGGCTCAAGCAATCCTTCCGCCTCAGCCACCCAAGTACCTGGGACTATGGACACATACTACTACAACGGGGTAATTTTTCTAATGTTAGTAGAGACAGGGTCTTACTCTTGCTCAGGCTGGTCTGGAACTCCTAAGCTCAAGCAGTCTTCCTGCCTCAGCCTCCCAGAGTGCTGAGTTACAGGTGTGAGCTATTACACCCATTAAGACTAAAATTCTGTATCTAAATATCATAATTATTTGTATACAGAACTTCTATAAATCAAAATGTTTTGATCACCAGTAAAAGATTTAAGTATTTTACAAAAGAGGGTAACATATGAAAAGTGTTTGTCATTAGTCATGAGAGAAATGCAAATTCAAACTATAATGACATATCACTATATGAGATCTGACAATTAAAGTTGCAAACTTGTCCTATAAAAAGTGCTTCATACCCCATTGCTTAATTTCACTATGGTCACCTTTGAAGTACTCCCCTTGGGAAGCTATGCACTGATGCCAGTGCCTAGCCCACCCTTGAGAGCAATTTTGGAACCATCAGAGTACACAAAAACACACAACAGCAATAATGAACACCACACAGCAAGACACCACCACATGTCAACAGGATCACAGCTATGAAACAGAGTAATATACTAAGGTTATGAAACCTTACTGAGTTGTTTGTACACTGCTGCCAAAGTGAATGCCTGGTGGCAAGTTCACAAACTTAATTGTTGGACCTTATACAGTGTCAGCTCTGATGGTCATTCCAGTACAAGAGTTCCAAAATTGCTTTGAGGGGTGGACTAGGCACTGGCATCAGTGGGTAGCTTCCCAAGGGGAGTACTTTGAAGGTGACCTTAGTGATATTAAGCAATGAACTACGAAGCGCTTTTTCTAGGATAAGTTCTTGGCAGACTGTGTATACCAGTCAGAATGGCTGAAATTAATGACTGACAGTGCAAATACAAACTGTTGACAAGGATGTAGATCAACTGAAACGCTTACCCATTGCTAGTGAGAGCATAAATTTATAAAATTATTCAGGAAAACTGGCAGTTTCTACTAACACTAAATATACTCAGCAACTCAGCAGTTCTACCCTTTGTTACACATATACTCAAGAAATGAATGTGCCTATATCCCCCAAAAGACATGTGTAAGAGTGCTCATAGCAGCTTTATACGTAATAGCTAGAACTTAGACACAAGTATCTGCCAGCAGTCCTCTGGATAAATACTAAGTGGTATAGTCCAACCAGGTATTCGCATACTATACAGCAGTGAAAAGAATAAGCCAGTCCTGCACACAGCAACATGGATTAATCTTGCCGGCATGGCAGTAAATGAGAGAACCTGTACACCAAAGACTTCACATTTCTTTTGTTTTTCTTTTTTTGGAGACAGCGTCTCGCTTTATTGCCCTTGGTAGAGTGCCATGGCTTCACAGCTCACAGCAACCTCAAACTCTTGGGCTTAAGCGATCACCTTGCCTCAGCCTCCCAAGTAGCTGAGACTACAGGTGCCTGCCACGACACCTGGCTATTTTTAAAGACGGGGTCTTGCTCTGGCTCAGTCTGTTCTCGAACTCATGAGCTCAAAGGAGAGAGCTAGGAAAAAGATTTCACGTTTCATGATGCAATTTGTGTGAAGTTTGAGAACAGGACAAATGAATCTATGGTGACAGAAGTAAGAATAGTTAGTGCTAGATGAGTTTCAACTGAAAACAGGGCAAGGGGGTTTTCCAGGTGTTGAAATGCTCAATGTTTTGATTCTGGTTGGTGTTTACATGCTTATATGTGTATGTGTAAAAATTATTTGTATGCAACTCTATAAAAAATAGATAACATAGTTCCTACTTTAAAACATTTAGAATCTACTGAGCATGAGTGAGTAGGGGAGGAGTAACTCCTTTCCTAAACATGAGATTTAACTGGGTTCCTTTAATGTGTCTTACACTTGTCTTTGAGTCCTTGACTAGAAACCCAGTAAATGTTTATAATATGAATGAAAAAACTAATTTCTGGTCCTTATAAGTTAGCATTGACATTATTCACAGCAATTAATTGTTTTGTTCATAAAAGACTGACTGATGCTGAGCTAAGAATGTAACCAGTTTATAGCGAATCTTGTAACACGGTGGAGGATAAAATCCTAAAAATCAGTATACACACGAGCTTCTGTCTATTTCTTAAAAGATTTGTGAAATGTGCTGAGGCGTTGTTTGGTAATGACCTTATTTAAAGGCTTTAACTCACTTTTTGATGAGACAAGTCTGCTCTTTTTGTATTTGAGATCCTTTGAGAAGTTGGTGGTAATTTGGAGTACTTCGACTCTTTACAGACCAATCTTTGCAAGCATTCTCCTATTTACATCTTAAAGTTAATCTATACTTTATTCCCCCCAATAATAATGGGACTTATAGAGGAACTCCAGCGTGAGAGCTGCGATTTGAAACTCTGCTACCATTCCTTCTCCTTTACTTACTCATTTACATTACTCCTGAGATTTCTGGATCCCTTTTGCTGGTCTAAGTCCTGTTTTTGCCACTGAGAAACACTGTGGAATGCCATACTTCGCTAAACATTTTGGAGTGGGAAAAGCATGAGGATAAAACAACAGGCATTTAAAAAAACTCCAGGCAGAGTTTAAAACATGGTGCCTTCAAAGCTAACAATCACAGCTAAATGCTGTAGCATAGATTTCTAACCTTGTTTTATATGGCTTTTCTACCCAAAAAAGCCTCATCAAATATAAAGTAAGAACGCCTCATTCTTTCCTATCAAGGTTTAATAACGCATGGTTGTCACTTTCTTCTAGATAACCTTTAATTACAGTAGATAGATTTGAAGTGTCAAATAGCTTTGTCTAATGGACGTTGCATTCTTTTCCTCCTTCAACAGAATATATGTTGCTCAAGTAGAGAGTTAGAGTCCGAAAGATGTCAAGTAAAACACTAATTTCTATCTACTTCCTCCAGCATCAAATATTCATGTTAAAAAATTTTCTAGCATGTAGTAAGAAATAAATATATGTGAATTTATAGCTTTAAAATATAGCTGGCTAATTATTGGCTAGTTTAAATATAGAAATTTATCTTTCATGATAAAAATTATTCTTAGAAGACACGAAAACCTTCTGTTTTCTGTTTAAAATTCTAAGTGTAAATATTTTAAGTCAAAAAGGAAAGATAGGCTCGGCGCCTATAGCTCAACCGGCTAAGGCGCCAGCCATGTACACCTAAGGTGGCGGGTTCGAATCCCCAGCCCGGGCCCACCAAACAACAATGACGGCTGCAACCAAAAAATAGCCGGGCGTTGTGGTGGGCGCCTGTGGTCCCAGCTACTTGGGAGGTGGAGGCAGGAGACTCGCTTGAGCCCAGGAGTTGGAGGTTGCTGTGAGCTGTAATGCCACGGCGCTCTACCCAGGGGGAGAGCTTGAGGCTCTGTCTCAAAAAAATAAAAATAAAAAAA
>CAUYTI010018266.1:0-11286 GCA_963575145.1 Galago senegalensis | reverse complement strand
TTTCAATTGATGCAGAAAAAGCTTTTGATAACATCCAGCATCCCTTTATGATCAGAACACTTAAGAAAATTGGTATAGAAGGGACATTTCTTAAACTGATAGAGGCCATCTACAGCAAACCCACAGCCAACATTGTATTGACTGGAGTTAAATTGCAATCATTTCCACTCAGATCAGGAACTAGGCAAGGGTGCCCATTGTCTCCGTTGCTCTTTAACATCGTAATGGAAGTTTTAGCCATCGCAATTAGGGAAGAAAAGGCAATCAAGGGCATCCATATAGGGTTGGTAAAGATTTTGAATTAAGATTTTCTTATTTCTTATTACCTGGTCTGCTATACCTCTCACAGTCAGCCAATGATTTTGATGCACAATTCAATGAATATTTGCAATGTTTTTATTAATTCTACTGATTACTTGCTGCCCTGGCTCAATGCATCAGTGACACTTTCCCCACTGAAAAACTTTTAATCCATTTGTATACTACCATTTTCTTCATGGTATTATCCCCATAAACTTGAGCTAACATGTCCCTGATTTCACTTCCACTCTTGCCAAGTTTAAGAAGAAATTTATAAATGTTTGTTTGTTGCTCTGGTTCATACTCTGATATTCTCTCAATAACACACAAAAATACACAACAATAATGAACACTACTCAGCAAGACAACACCGTACATAGACATGAACGCAACTGTGAGACACTGATCAACCAACGTTATGAAACCTTACTGAGTTGTTTGTACAGTGTTGCCAATGTAAGCACATAGTGGCACCTTCACAAACTTAATTGTCTGACCTTATACAATTCCTATTTTAGAGCTGTAGGAATAGAAAAAAAGCCAAAAGACTGTTCTCAGGTTCTGTTTCACAGCTGGCAGCATTTGCCTCATCTTTGTTTTTATCTTGGAATTTGGGGTTCTTCTTAATCATAATACCGTTTTCCAAACTCTTTACAACTTCTGTTTAGCCTGACCCACCATAACCCTTTGCCACTTAGACTTTCCACTCTTGTGGACATAGCTAAGGCATTGACTGCCAGGTTATGTATTATAGTCATAGAAAATCTGCATAAAAGAGAGTTAGTTTTCATTCAACAAGCAAGTAGCTGTCTGGATCATTGCCTCATGTTGGAAAAGTTAAAAAATTTTTTTCCCTGGTAGATAAAATGTAAGTACTTAAGACAAGCAAGTAGCCACCCAACCTTCCAGAACAAGAAGATCTGGAATATAGAAGAGATAGTGAAATTTCTGAGGCCTGCTGACCTTATTGCTGTTTATGACTTATAATTCTGTTTCCTACTTGAATCCTTTTCAGTGCTCATTGCACTAGTCCGGGATTCGCCCATTGCTATTTGATTTTCTGATTCATCAATTGAATACCACCCCAGGTTTTTAGGGTTTTTATCTCTTTCCTTTTATATACTTGATCCATTTTAGTTTAGTGTTGAGTAGTTGCCTTGCCAATTTCAAAAAAGGTCAGTTGTATATATAATATAATCTGTATTTGTGAGAAATATTTTTCCTCTAGGACACACTTTTTTGTTGTTGAGACAGAATCTCAAGCTCTTGCCCTGAGTACAGTGCTGTGGCATTATAGCTCACAACAACCTCCAACTCTTGGGCTCAAGTGATCCTCTTGCCTCAGTTTTTCTATTTAGCAGAGATAGGGTCTTGCTTTTGCAAAAGCTAGTCTTGAACCCATAAGCTCAAGCATTCCACTGGCTTTGGCATCCCAGAGTGCTAGGATTACCTTGCATGGCCTGGACACATTATTAATGACCTCAGTGAGCCTAATAGGCATACATCATCAAAATAGAACAAAATATTACATGCTCTCAAAGTACCTTGCCTTGGGTGGTTCTTTTTTTTTTTTTTTTAAAGAGACAGAGTCTCACTTTGTTGCCCTCAGTAGAGTGTGGTGGCGTTAGAGTTCACAGAAACCTCCAACTCCTGGGCTTAGGTGATTCTCTTGCCTCAGCCTCCCAACTAGCTGAGACCACAGGCGCCCTCCACAACACCTGGCTAACTTGGGTGATTTTTAATGAGCATAGAAGCATAGTTAAAAGTCTAGTTATGGAGCCAAATAAGGCTATCATTTGAATCTTGATTCTTCCATTCACTAGCAGTATAACCTTCAACCATGTCTTTTACTTCTCTGGGTCTTATTGCCATTTTAGGCTAAAAAATATGTATCTCAAAGAGTTGTAGAATTTAAATGAGGTGATATTTGCAGAGCACCTGGTATGGACACCCACTGGAATGAAACATAAAGGTAGTCTTAATAGTATGTAATCCTCAAGTTTTTGTAATACTGGCTTGGTATGCATATCTCTCATCAATGATTCCTTTTATATATGTATTAGGATGTCATTTCTGCTGCTATAGTAGAGTTTATTAAAAACCGTAGCATATTTCCAGCCAGTATTTTTAAAATAGAAATGGATGAACTATAATCTTACTACTAACTCTGAAATCCATCAATATCATTTCTACTTAATTATTTGCTTTTTTTCTTTTGAGGATTTGTTGTACAGATAGCTTACAATTTTTTTGTGTGTGTAAACACAGATGCAGAGGGTTGAATTCATCTTCTTAATGCATGACACACTTTTCCTACTGATTCAGTCCCTCTCTTTGTCCATTTATTTTTGTTAGAATATGTCTTTTGTTTTCTGCTTGGGACAAGTAATTAAGGGACTTTATAGCAAAGGCTCGGAGGTCAAGTGAAGTTGGGGTATATTGTCATAAGAGGATGTAAAGAAATGGAGGAAGTTGACGGTGTTCTCTAATTGAGTACTTCTTAACCCTTTTAAAAAATGACTCAACGTTCACCCCTGTAATCCTAGTACTTGAGAGGCCAAGGCAGGTGGATTGCTCATGGGCCTAAGTCACAGGTTTGAGACCAACCTGAGCCAGAGCAAGACATCCTCTGTAAAAATGGCAGGGCGTTGTGATGGGCACCCGTAGTCCCAGCTACTCAGGAGGCTAAGGCCAGAGAATTGCTTGGTTGCTGTGAGCTCTGATGCCATGGCCAGACTGCCACGGGCAACAAAGTGAGATTCTTATCCCCCCCCCCAAAAAAGCTTCACCACTTTCTTAATGAATTTTTAAAAATCTAGACTCCCCTTTCTTAAAACTTACAAGTCTGCTCTGAACTTCTCTGATACTTGAGAAAACTGAAGTACAGGGAGGTAAAGTCAGAAGAATAATCACCATAACAATGACCATCACTTTTTGACCTTTAAGTATGAATCAGGAGCTCCTCACCTGTGATTTAGGTATCATCTCCAGAGATACCCAAGCTTATGCAGCTCATTGAGGACTTCATTTTGGTGTTCTCTTTCTCTCCCTCCCTGCTGAGTTTAATTTTTTTTTGTCTTATAGTCGCAGACTTAATATTTCTGCAGGCACTTTCACATTGTACTAATTTTGATCTCTCTCCAGCCCCCCTCCCCAGCTCTGCCTTTTCTGTGACATTTAGGTTGGCGTCAGACTAGCAATGCAAACAGTGAATATGAATTTTGCTTGCATCAAAGTAGTTAGGTGAATAAACTGTCATCATTTTCCTAAGATGGGTATTATTCAGTACTGCTTTCCTTTTTTTGAAGTGATTTTGCTTTCAATTCCTAGCCCTAAAAAATAAATCGAATTTCATGAAGGTAGACATTAAAGAAAACATATGCCAAATGCACTAAACAGTGCCTGGCACACATTGAAAACTCAATAAATACTCAATTGAGTGACTATAAGCCTGCTGTAGGAGCAAACACTATAAATTCCAGCTCTACCCCCATTGGTGGGCCAGTTCTTTCTAACTTGTTTAAGGCCCTGTGAACTCTAGGAAGGTGAGTAATAACTGAATATTTGTGAAACACATTCAATGTTCCAGGTGTTTCCATCAACACTGCTCAATTTATCTCCACACCAGCTTTCTGGTTTTATGCTTCTTTGCTTTTCTAATTTTTGGGGTGAAGAAATGGAACTCAGTTTAAACAGATTGTTCAGTTTGAATTTGAATTGGCATCTTTCTGACTCCAGACCCTTGTAATTTCTGGACATCTCAGCACTGCAAGAAATGGCTACTATGGCTGTTATTTTTAATTGGTATTATCATCATTATCTACTTCACCTCTAGATTTTGCAAAGTTGTTTTCATATGGGAAGTGGTTGCCTGCAGAGAGGGTGCAGAGAGGACAGCAATAATGGTTCAGGTAGTAGAGTTTATGGAATCTCTTATTCCTTGCAGCTCAAATCCATAAGTCTATTTGGTATGTATGCAAATGTTACCTGAGATTCCTTCCAACTACCCATGTTGAAGATAGATTTTCATGTTGGAATCAGGGTGTTTTGTCTATGTGTTTTTTATATCTTAGATGGAAAAGTGAGCTAGAATGCAGGAAGATTTCCCTAAATGGAAAGGTAGCTGCCTCCTCACCCCATCTACTTCCCTAGTCAGTTGCTGGAGAGATGACCAGTGACACAAGAGCACTTCCAAACTTTGGGGATCCCTGAATCTTTGGCAGATGAGCTCATTTGATTCCAGTGAAACTTACCAGCTGCCCTGAATTCACTCTTCCAGAGTATCATACTTTTATTACTAGACTGAATTATAGGATAACAAAAGTTCTTTGAGTATCTTTAGATCCCACATGTACAACTACATAGTTGAGCCTGGGAACTAGAATTTCTCTTAAGGAAAAAAGAAAAAGCACGTTGTTACCACTGTTTGTGTGTGGGTGTGTCTTGTCCTTTTTGGCCTTGAAGTTCTTTTTCTTTTTAAATACAAGAGCCATTAGTTCCTAACTTTTCTTAACTTATAATTGCTTAATATATAACATTTGGCATTTATTTCACCTATATTGTTTTCCTTTGACTTGACTTGGCTCTCATCATTTTATGTTGTACATCTTTTTTGTGGAAAGCACAGAAAATCTGAAGGCTCATCTAGAATGAAATCAGGTGAATCAGAAGAAGACTGCCCAACTTGTTTTACAGTGTAGCCTGACACATGTGTTCATTATACACACCTGAACTCTGTTGTGTGGAAGTTCATTTTTTTATCTTAAGGTGAAAGTGTGAAGAACACCCAGATTTCCCACATAAGTCAGGAAAGGGGGTTAATCAGGATCAACACTGGGTGAAAGAAGGTCTTAGTGAAAGTGTCTAAACATTGTTCAAACACAGGGGATATATGTGTTCTGCTTTACTTGGCCAGAACAATGTCTCAAGCTAGTGATTAGGCTCTACTCCAGCTTTAACCTCAGGCAGAATTTATGCAGCTCTACTACCATTTGTCAGGTAATTAAACAGTAAAAAGGGAAATATTTGCTTAAAGTGGAGAAGTGTTTTTTAATTAAACATGAAAAATAAATAAAGGCAAGAGACAAGTAGGCAGCAGAGATTGTTTTTAATTTTGCCATTAAAACATGAAGAACTTCAAGCAATAGGCTGATATTTTAGGCATGGCTGTTCATTCAGTCTCTACAGAACATTATTCAGCTGGAAAATCTGAATCTCAGATTCTTTTGTCTTGGGTCAAAGAATATGAGGTACGGAGTTATTCTGTCTCACTTAAACGATAACACCCCTTACCATTTTCTGCTTAACTACTTACACTCTGAAGAGGAGTTCTTCAAAGGAAGAGCCTGATAAAGGCCTATGGTTAGTAGCACCAAGCTTGATGAGGGAAGCACAGATGTAGTGGGAAGTTTAGGCTCACAAAATAAGGAGAAGAAAAACCTCCTACTTATTCTATCTAGTTAACCTGAGTACTGGTTGAATTATGTTATATCAGAAGTTTCTGTTTATGGTTAAACCACTATACTGATCACCACAGATTGAGACTCTGTCATCATTGACTTAACTTTAGATCTTAGATCTTAAAAGATTCGGTATGCTATACTCTCATACTCACCTCCTATTTTAAAATTGACTATAACCATTGCAGTAGACTGGCTCAACTCTTTCAGAAGCAGCTGGACGTGGTTGCTCATAACTGTAATCCAAGCACTCTGGGAGGCCAAGGCAGGAGGATTGCTTGAGCTCAGTAGTTTGAAACCAGCCTGAGCAAGAGCCAGAGCAAGAGCCATCTCTACTTAAAGTAGAAAACCTATCCAGGCATTGTGTGGTCCCAGCTACTTGGGAGGCTGAGGCAAGAGGATCGCTTCAACCCAGAAATTTGAGATTGCTGTGAGCTATGATGATGCCATGACACTCTATCCAGTGTGACAGAGTGAGATTCTGGTTTGACAAAAAATAGAAAAAAGGGAAAAAATAACCTAAAAAAAGCTTTTTAAAGTGTCCTTACCACCAGCCTTCAATATCTAATCTCTCCTACTGCTGTCTATCCTTCCCATTACTGCCAGAGGGATTTTATATGCAGCTCAGTTTTGATTGTGCTGCTAGTCTCCTCAAACTTTGCACGTCGTGTGTGCTTTCTATGCTATGGTGGTTGGACAACTGTGCCACCACACCCGATCTGTGTTTATCCTACATTCCAGCCTCCCTCCCTTCCTCCCTTCCTTCCATCCCTCCCCTCCTTTCTCTTCCTTCTTGTTTTCTTTTTCTTTTCTTTTCATTTTTTTTTTTTTGAGACAGAATATCACTCTTTCACCTGGGTAGAGTGCTGTGGTATCATAGCTCACAGGAACTTCAAACTTTTGGGCTCAAGAGATCCTCCTGCCTCAGCTTTCTGCATAGCTGGGACTACAGGTACCCGCCATAATGCCCAGCTAGTTTTTCATTTTCTTTTTTACTTTTTTTTTTTTTTTGAGATGGAGTCTCACTATGTCACCCTCGGTAGAGTGCTATGGCATCACAGCTCACAGAAACTTCAAACTTTTGGGCTTAAGCGATTGTCTTGCCTCAGCCTCCCTTGTAGCTGGGACTACAGGTGCCTGCCACATTTTGTTGTTGTTGTTGTTGCAGTTGTCATTGTTGCTTTAGCTGGCCTGGTTTGGGTTTGAATCCACCAGCCTTGGTGTATGTGGCTGGCACCCTACCCGCTGAGTATGGGCGCTGCCCCAGCTAGTTTTTCTATTTTTAGTACAGATGGGGTCTTCCTCTTAGTCTGGTCTCCAACTCCTGAGCGTAAGCATCCACCTGCCTCAGCCTCCCAGAGTGCTAGTGTTACAGGAATGAGCCACCACACCCAACTTCTTTCAACACAACATAGGGCTTTTCTTGACTTTGCTTCTGGAGTGCTTTATCCTAGGCTTCTTAATTTAGTCCTTTTAAAAAGTCATCTCCACTAGGAGGCCGAAGCACGTAGATTGCTTGAGGTCACAAGTTCAAGACCAGCCTGAGCAAGAGGAGGACCCCATCTCTACTAAGTATAGAAAAACTAGTGTGGAGTCGTGGTGGGCACCTGTAGTCTGAGCTACTTGGATGGCTTAGGCAAGAGAATCACTTGACCTCAAGAGTTTGAGGTGCTCTGTGCTGAGATGCCACAATACTCTTAAGGTCACAAAATGAGACTCTTGTTATCTCTTGTGAAGAGTTTTGACAGTTCTCTTAATGAGATAAGATTTTTCCCTCAGAATCACCATGGCACTTTTTGCACTTCTCTTTTAGTACAATATACCTTGTAGTCTAGTTACTTTATAATGGTTTCATATTCTGAAACTAGACTATATGCTCCTTTAGCAGAGGGCCTGTAGACTCATCTAGTTACCCTTACTATCTACCACCACGTGTTACTTTGTGAAGTCATGATGTCTCTCCTCTAAATGTCTTCTATTAATTAGGTAGCAGATTGTGAAATTGGGGTATTAATACTTACTCTCTAGAATTGTTCCGAGGTGTACATGGCAGTGTTTATTTAGACATGTAGCTCTGCCTATCATACAATAGTACATTTTTTTTCTCCTTTGGGTAAGGCAAGCATGAGACAAAGTTTTGAGAAAGAGACAGGTTTACAGAGTTAAGAGCAAGGTATAGGCTTACAAAGCAAGATACATTCACCATAGACAGCGAATGGGCCCCACTGCACAACAAAGAAAAAGCAAAGAAGCCACAGTATGTTCATGATATTTAGTGGTTGTACCCACATGGCCAAGCTTTGAATTTTGGTGCTATTTTCTACTGGCATGTGATTTGGGATCTTTGTGCTTTGTTACAGTTTATCATATGTAAAGCCAAACCAATGGTAGTATTTACCTTGTAGGATTGTTGTGAAGATTAAATGAATCTGTACATGTAAAGCACTTTGAACAGAACTTGGCAGTGTATAAGACTACACTGTCCAATTTAGAAGCCGATAGACATACATGGCTTGTAAGCTTTTGAAATGTAGCTGGTCCTTATTGAGATGTACTGTGAGTATAAAATGCACAGTAGATTTTAGAGATTCAATATTAAAATATTGTTGAATATCTCTATATTAATTGTATTTTGAGAATATTGCCTTAAAATACAGTAAAATTTCAACTTTTAAAAAAGCCATTTGGTATGGTTACTACAAGAATTTGTTTTAATTAATTTGTTTGAGACAGGCTGCTTGTGTTGTCTAGCCTCAAGTGCAGTAGTATGATCATAGTTCACTGTAGGTAGCATTAAACTCCTGAGCTCACAAGTGATCCTCCTGCCTTGGCCTCCTGAGTACCTGCGACTATAGGTGCACCACCACATCTGGCTAATTTTTTCTCATTTTTTGTAGAGATGAGGTCTTGCTGTGTTGCCCAGGCTGGTCTCAAACTCCTAGGTTCAAGCCATCCTCCCACCTCACTTACACCAGTAGCTGAGACTACAGGTATGCACCACTGTACCCAGCTAATTGCTTTACTGTTTTTGGTGGTGGTGGGTAGTGGTAATAGTCATGCTGGTAGTTCTGTTCGTACTTTGTTGACTTTAGTGAGTCTAGATGAGGAAAATTAGGAAAAGAAAGATCTTAGAAATGCATGTGATAAAGCTTAAGTTAAATGAGGGAACAAAGAGGTGAGTAGCCTCTGATATTAAGTTAAGGAAGACTAGACTAGCCTTACTTCAGAGCCATATACTCTTAAGTTACTAACTTTACCTTCTGACTTGCTAGGAGATTGATTATTATCCCCCTGTTGGTACCTCATGCCTTCCCCTTACTATAGGAAAAAGGTGAATTTGGTTATAAAAGTTGGATTTCTTTTTTTTTTTTTTTTTTTTTTGAGACAGAGTCTCACTATGTCACCCTCGGTACAGTGCCTTGGCGTCACAGCTCACAGCAACTTTAAACTCTCAGGCTTAAGTGATTCTCTTGCCTCAACCTCCCAAGTAGCTGGGACTACAGGTGCCCACCACAGTACCTGGCTGTTTTCTTATTTTAGTTGTCATTGTTGTTTAGCTGGCTCCAGGCCAGACTTGAACCTGCTAGCCCTGGTTATGTGGCCGGCACCCTAACCACTGAGCTATGGGCGCCGAGCCTGAAAGTTGGATTTCTATTTGCAATAATAAAAAACGCAAGCTTTTTGAAAAATATAGATCAGAAGCCAGGTGCTGTGACTCATCAGGGAAGCTGAGGCAGGAGGATGACTTGAGGCCAGGAGTTGGAGACCAGACTGGGCAATATAGCCAGACCATGTCTCTTAAAACAACAAAAAGAAACAAAACAAAAATTATCTGGGGGCCTGTAGTCTCTGCTGCTTTGGAGTCTGATGCAGGAGGGTCACTTGAGCCCAGGAGGGGGTGCAGTGAGTTATGATCAGGTCACTGGACTCTGGCCTGGGCAACAGAGCGAGGATCACTCTCTAAAAATAAAAAGAAAGAAAGATTAGAAGGATTAAGATTTTTTTTTCTTTTAGTTTAGAAAGAATAGCTTTGTTTTTCCATTAAGGATGTAAATTTATAGATAACATTTTTAAAATAGCACAAAGACTAAAAACATTTACAAATATAGTACTTAGCTATTTTATTTCCAGGTAGTCTTCAGCACCAATGAATTCTACTGATCTACAGTATCCAGACACTGTGATTATGATTGCTGATCATAGTTGACAAAGTCTAAAACTATCTTATGCATCAGTTACTTCAAATAATTTTATAAGTGTCCATCACATGATCACATGATCTGAGTGTTGGTGTGTGTACACATATTTTAGGCTTCAGTGAGGTACTGTCTTCTGGCATTGAGTATAATGTTGTGTTCAGCCTCCACTGGCTCAAAGCTGAACTATCATTTCAAGGGTAATTTAAGAGCTTAATTTGGGCAGCTGCCTTTCAGACGCTGTTCAGATGAGTATAAGTCCTGCTGATTACATGTTTAGTGATTTCTTGGGGTCTTCCCCATAATTTCCTTTTATGGTAGCTTGTTCCTTACAGTGAATGTTTATACTCTGAGGGAGAGTGAGGAGGGATGGGGATATGGCCAGCTAGATAGAGATAATCATCTGAAGTACTGATTTCCTTTGAGATCATAAGGTACAGTGAATAGCATTATCTCTCTGAGTGCCTTAGAACTAATAGGGAACACAAAAGCACTTACCAGTCCCAGTGGACAGATGTGGTTTATTTATCTTTGTAAGTCTTTGAGATAGTAGGATCACCATAATGTGGAGGGAGCCCCCAAGATATTCTTTTTTTTTTTTCTTTTTGTTAGTGACAGGGTCTTGCTCTTATAGCCCAGCCTGGAATGCAGTGGCATAATCACAGCTCTCTATAGCCTCAAACTACTGGGCTCAAACAATACTCTAGTCTCAGCCTTTGGAGTATCTGGGACTATACTCAATGTGCCACCATGCCTAGCTTATTTTTCATAGAGATAGGGTCTTCCTATATTGCCCGGGCTGGTCTTAAACTCCTGACCTAATGTGATCCTTCTACCTCAGCCTCTAAAAGCTCTGGGATTACAGACATTCAGCCCCAAGATATTCTGTTGACACTCTAAATTTCTTTGCTTCTGTTCTAAGTAAGAAATTCTTGAGCTTTTTTTCTTGTTTAAACAGTGTGTAGCTTATATCTTTTTTTTAATCATTGCTATATTTAGTGGCAATCAACTGTTTCACCCATGAGGTGAAATGTTACAAAAGGAGAATACATTCCAAGATAGTTTAAATATGATCACTGTGTTTGGGTTTTCATATTGTTTCTGAATATGTGAATCCAAACTTGGACAATTTAGGGGTGATTACTTATGTTAGCAAATACTGGTTTTTGAAAGAAGTCATAATAAATTTCTTTTCTTTTTTTTTTTTTTTTTTTTTGAGACAGAGCCTCAAGCTGTCCCCCTGGGTAGAGTGCCATGGCATTACAGCTCACAGCAACCTCCAACTCCTGGGCTCAAGTGAGTCTCTTGCCTCCGCCTCCCAAGTAGCTGGG
>CAUYTI010018265.1:0-20372 GCA_963575145.1 Galago senegalensis | reverse complement strand
CTTGCTTGAGCCCAGGAGTTGGAGGTTGCTGTGAGCTGTGATGCCATGGCACTCTACCCAGGGGGATAGCTTGAGGCTCAATATCAAAAAAAAAAAAAAAAAAAAAAAAGAAAGAAAGAAAAGAAAAATAAGTTTGTCATCATGCTGAAGTGAGGGTCATTAAAAAAAAGAAGAAGAAGAAGTGTGACACAGAGGGGAGGTAAAATCCAAGGAGACAGAGTTTAAAGTCATGGAAAATTGTTCACAGACCATAAAATCCAATGCAATTTCCCAAGCTGGATTTCAAAATTGCTGTGGACCAGCCAATTAGAAAGATTATGCACCATGATCAAGTAGAATTTGTCCCAGGGATGCATGGATGGTTCAATACCCATGAATAAACAAACAGCATACACCACATAAAACAAAATAAAGGATAAAAATTTTGTAATTATCTCCAAAAAATGCAGGAACAACGTTCAACAAAATTCATCATTCTTTCCTGAGAAATTTTCCTTCTAATTAGCTGTCAGCTTGTGGTTTGTCATATTACAGGAATATTTTGAATGTAGCTTTACAATCATGCAGATTCGGGTTTGTGACCATATATTCTTCAGGGAAACAAAGTTCATTTTTTTTCTTTAACTCAGGATTAGGGACAAACATATAGCCACAGCTTGTCTGTCTCCATGGAGTCATGTTTCCTAGTAAATTCTACACCAGAAAATTTATCTGACTTTACTTCTAGCTGACACTACTCTACAACTGTGTCCCTATGTTTTAAACACAGCAAACTTTTCCACTGTGTTCTGTCAGGAGGAATGTTTGCATGCCCTTGGGTCCACAGAGGAGATTCTCTGCATAACATTTGTCCTTTGACTTATATATCCACATTCATAGCCTTGTCTGTTTCTACCTATCAATATCCATACCTAAAACGATCTCTCTGCCCTGTTTGTTTATTTATTTATTTATTTTTGCAGTTTTTGGATGGGGCTGGGTTTGAACCCGACACCTCTGGCATATGGGACCAGTGTCCTACCCTTTTGAGCCACAGGTGCCACTCCTGCCCTGTTTATTTTAACCAACTGAAGATTAAATTATACTGGATTTTTAAAACATTTTTATTACCTAGAAGAAATAAACAGTGTTGCTGTTTCTCATATTTTGAGATCTTGTGGCTGCCATTCCTTTAGTTATGCTAATTTCAGAAAGGTATTTGCCTCTCAATCTGATTTGTTGCCTTTTCTGTGAAATAAGAATAACACTATTTCCTGACAAAAACACTTTACTGAACTCTCACAGCACTTCCGTGGATGTTTCAGATGAGATAGCACATTGAATAAGCTTTGAAAACTCTGGTATACAAACGCAGCATTGCTATTGATATAGAACATAAATGATATGACTTCATAACCCTTAGCACGCCCTTGAATCTGCAAGCTATCTTGCTTCCAGAAATTTTCACCTTTGTTTAATGGGTCTTCTTCCTCCGGGGAAAAGGACTTTGTAACTGAGAACTGACAATTATTATTTGATGAGATCTGAAGTAAATGTATGTCTGAGGACTTTAGGTTAATGCGCTGTCAAGTGGCAGAGACACATTTTCATCATCCTTAATCATCCTCTCTTTATGAGTTTAACTAGAGAATCATCGCGCTGTACATAATTTGCATGTTAACATCAAATATACTCCTATGATTTTGTTAAAATCACTTTATACACACTGTTTGTGCTCATTTTCATCCTAAATTCATCTTATTTTATCCAATCAGACTCTAATAAGTTATAGTGGATACTGCAATTCTCTTGCTATTGCTTATAGCGATTTAAATTTTAAAGAGGACTTAAAGTGCATGTGATATAGAATATTTTATAAAAATGTTAAAAATATGCTTGTAAAACATTGAAAGATGTAAGTTATATTATTTTGTTATATTCCAAGTATAATTACTAATTGAATTATCTTTGGTAGCTCATATTTCTGTTATGTGCCTAACTGAAAAAGTTTATCTAAAAATTGTGAGCTTGATGGTACATTTTCATAAAATACATGGACTTATGTAGCACAATGTATAGATTTGGAAATAACATGCATTTCTTCCAATGTACTACCAATTCGAAAAATCAACAGAAAACATACTTTTGAATTCAAGGGACACGTGACAACTATATACATGTAGAAATGTCATATCAATCAATTATCAGAATCATTCCTTACTAGGTTATTTGCTTGGCTTTCTAAAGGAATTCAGATGGAAAAAACGTTGTAAAAATGGTATAAAAATCTTCAATATACCCTTAGCTATATTCCCTAAAGAGGATGTTCCCCTTATTTCCTTTACCCCCCTTTCCCTTATCACTCCTTCTCTTCTCTCGCAGGTGTGTGGACATAGAGGCATAAGATATAAAGCAAAGGGAGAATAAAGGAGTTAAGTAGATGTAAAAAATAAAAGTTAAGAAGGATGAAAAAAGAGACAATGTTACACTGTGTGAGATGAGGGTTCAGGGAACACCATGGCTGTTCCTGGAGAACAGAGACAGAGAGGGCCTGGGCCTGCCAATCAAAAGAATGCAAGAAGAAGAAAGAGAAATAGAAGCAGGTTTACTTTTATATCTGTATGTTGAGTTCCATCAAACAAGGCTGTACCTCTATATCTTGTAATATGTAAATATTAAAAAGGGCAAAGGGAGGAGAGGGAAGGGGTCAGGATGGGTGGAGGGAGGGTAGTCCGTGGTACCACACCTACCGTGCATCTTACTAGGGTACATGTGAAACTTGCCGAATGTAGAATATAAATGTCTTAACATAATAACTAAGAAAATGCCGTGAAGGCTATGTTAACCAGTTGGATGAAAATATTTCAAATTGTATATAAAACCAGTACATTGCACCCCATGATTGCATTAATGTACACAGCTCTGATTTCATCAAAAAAAAAGAGAGAAAATACTAATGCCACTCTGGGCAACATGGTGAAACCCCATCTCTATTTTTAAAAAGTTATTCTAGTGTACTGGCATATGCCTGTATTCCCAGCTGCGTGGGGGGCCAAGGCAGGAGGATAACTAGGAGATGGAGATTACAGAGCTAGGATTGACCACTGCAATTCATCCTGGGAGATAGAGTGAGATCATGTCTAAAAAGAAAAAAAAAATGTTAACAAAATAAACATAGTGACAGTCAATGAGTTTGGTTTGGGAGCTAGCACGTTTGGTTACTCTGTACCTGGGGATGGTGAGGGAGTCCAAAGAGCATGCCATGTTGTTTGTATTTAGAGAAGTCGTGCATAATTCAGGGAGCAGGAAGGGGCAATTGAAAGTATGGTTGAGTTTGAAAGCTGAAAACCACATATCTGAGAAAGGGTTACTATCGAATATATGTATATTAAAAATTCCTGCAATTCAATAGCAATAAAAATAACAACTAGAAGACACAGAATTGGCCAATACGTGTATGAGAAGGTATTCAAGATTACAAATCACTAGGGAAATACGTATCAAAATCATTATGAGAAATTACTTCACACCTGCTATCAAACAAACAAAAACATACAGTTGTAGAGAAACCAGGGCTTTCATATGCTACTAATGTGAGCATAAAATGGTCCAGCGGCTATGAAACCCAGCACAGAATTTCCACAAAATATTAAAAATAAGACTTACCTATGATTTAGCCATCCCACTCCTGGTTATTCATTTAAAAGAATTAAAATCAGAATGTCAAGGTTATACTTGTACTTCTGGGATTATTGCAGCATTATTCACAATAGCCCAAAGGTGGAAGTAACCGATTTTTTTTCCCGTGAATGAATCGATTTTCAAAACATAGTGTATACGCACAATGGAATATTATTCAGCCTTAAAAAGATAGAAGGAAATTTGTAATGTTTACATTGTTGAATCTAGAGAACATTATGATAAGGGGAATAATTTAGTCACAGAACAATTATTGCATGATTCCATTAACACAAGGTAAATGAATAGTCAAAATTATGAAAACAGAAGGTGGAGTGATGGTTGATGGGGCTGGTGGGGTGAAATGGGGAGCTGCTCTTCACTGGGTGGAGAATTTCAATCATGTGAGAGGGAACAGTTTTAGAGATCTGATGTATGAGACCACGCATACAGTTAACAATGGCTGCAGTATTCTAAACATAAAATTTTAAGTGGGTAGATTTCGTGCTATGTGTTATTTTTATCACAGTAAAAAAATACAGTGATTCAGTTTGAATTTGCAGCTAGCTGTGAAGTTATAAGGCTTGAAGTAAATGAAATTTGATTAAAATGAAAGACTATGATGACTTGCACCCTATTGCTTTGAAATATACCTTCAAATCTACAGAAAAATTGTTCTGAATTAAGTGCCACTACGATGAATTATTACTTTGAAAAATTTTCCTCCTAACAATTATGCTGCTCACCCTAGTTAGGCTACATATACGGAACTGAAATAATTATATACTTAATAATAAAGTACAGACTTAATTTATCTGCACATATGCACTTTTGGTGGGATTGCAAACTAGTACAATCTCTATGGAAAGTAGTATGGAGATGATATCTCAGAGTTTGATCCAGAAATATCACTACTGGGAAGTTACACAAAGTTGGGGGAGGCGAGAGACACTTGCACTTAAATGTTTATAGCAGCACAATCCACAATCACACAGATGTGGAAACAACCCAACTGCCCACCAACAGATGAATGAATTAATAAATGTGGTATTTGTATAGTATAAGTACTACTCAACAATAACTAATGGTGACCTAGTATCTTTTGTACCAGCCTGGGTGGAACTGGAGACCATTCTTCAGTGATGAATGAATTAATAAAATGCGGTATTTGTATAGCATAAGTACTACTCAACCATAACTAATGGTGACCTAGTATCTTTTGTACCAACCTAGGTGGAACTGGAGACCATTCTTCTAAGTGAAGTATTACAAAAATGGAAAAATGACTAGTACACGTACTTAATACTAAATTGGAGCTAATCGGTCAACACTTAAGTGCACATGTGGAAGTAAAGCACAGTGGAAATTAAGCAGAAGGGAGAGGAGTAGGAGGGAAGGTACAGCCTACAGAACCCAGATGGAGGGCACACTGGCAACTTTGACTCAATCTGCACAAAAGCAAATTATGTAAACAAACCTTGTGTACACTGTGATACTCTGAAATGGAAAAAAAAGTCCATCTGTGGACCCGGTCAGTATAGAAATAGATTTGGGGTGTGTGTGTTTCAAATGTACTCTCTAGAATTGCTCAGAGAAGCCCTGAATTCATGCAATCTTTGAGAATAAATTCAAAAAATTCTATCAAACAGAAAACTAACGAGTCCTCAGACATAAAACTCTCTTATGTCCTGTACAGTTACACAAGGTCAGAACCATTTCACTCAGAGGCAAACTTTGGCCATGCCTATGCAATTGTGGTGTTTATTTAATGGTTTTAATTTTTAAGATAAGAGTGTCTCTAAATTCTAATTCTTCCCATTCCAGCAGAAGAGTTTAATATGTTGTTCATTCTGTCTATGTAAGTGTGAGAAAGTCATGGGCGCCTCTTTCCACACACTGCTCTTGTTCATTCCAGGTCTTTTTAGGGATGCAGCAAGATCTATGAATCACACACTGGTATCTAAAAACATGCTCTGAGGCTCAGACAGGGCAAATGCCTCCCACGTGGGTATATAGTTCATTTCCAAAGTGAGTTACACCATTGGAAAAGATGCTACCAAATAAGTTAATTTTTAAGTTCTATAAAAACCATCTACAGTATTCTATTTTATAGGTATAGTCATTAATGGATTAGGAAGGAAAATGAAACTCTTCAGATGACTGTTCCTTAATGTGCTTAGGGTTGGTCCGATATAAATAATAAAGTGATTAAAAAGGATTTCAAAAGTATAAAGTGCTAAGTGGTATAAAAGTGCTTTTATACTTCAGTAGCAGGCGGTGCCCAGAACAGTGTGTTTAAACGTTTCTGTCTACTTAGAGGGAATTCCGAATTCTAGAAACACCACGATATATGGACTGTTTTATATGATCCATTAGTGCTTTTCAAACATCAAAAGCTCCAACTCCCTGCAACTTTCCTCTCTCTTTTTTTTAAAACAAGATTTTATTGTTTGGAATTATGTGAATGAATGCTGTCTATGTCTCTGAGAACCCGCACAATGAGAGAGACACAGGTAGCCTGTCTGTGAGAATCTATACAGCCATGTGGCGCATATGTGCTCACATGTGCAAATCTACTCCAGAGACGAATGTTAAGGGCACTGCCTGAGCTGCCTGAGCCGGATTTGACCTGTGACTACAAACATGAGAGAAGAAGATTAAAGCAAAGAGCAAATGATCAATATCATATAACTTCCGAAACAGCACCACATTTTACCTTTGAAGTTCTAGGTGCAGTCTAGAGCTATTCTTTATTTGCTTGCTACAAGACCTTGGTTCACCTTACCAGGAATCAGTATCCTCATCTATAAAGTGAAGATGACATCTTCCTCATATAGGTATTGTGAAAATTAAATGAGGTATGGTTTCTTAATTTACTTGCATGTTATAGATCCTTAAGAAATGTTATCCTCCTTCCAAACTATTAACATTCAATAATGTTTCCAAATTCTAAAGGGCTACTTGAGAATTTGAAGGTATTTAAAATACTTTCCAGATACAAATGCACTCATGCTTAATTATAAACATCCAAAATCCAAGGACATCTGCTCTAGATGATAAAAGTGAATTGTATATCTACATGCACTGGACTGAGAGAAATCTCGAAGGAGTTCATAGTAAGAATGACAAAAAATGATTTTGCTTTTTTGAGTTCTTCTCAACTCTTTCCTTTGTATACATTTTTGTGACATTTTACTTTTGCTGTTTTCAAAAAATATAGTATCAAATCTCTCTACAATAAATCCCACAACCTGCTTAATAGTTTTGGATTCTTATTTAAGTTGCTACGAGGCAACCAAGGTCTGGCGAAATCAGGTGCTAGTAGTCATGTCTTTAGGGCATAGAAATTGATTTTTCTCATCTTTCATCCTGTTCTATAAAGATCATAAGACTGCCCTTTGGAACACAACCCAAGGCCCTTCTCTAATACTGGCAGAAACACAGTAAAAATGCAGGCTCCATTCTGAGGATACTGTGAATACAGGAGCTACTGCTCTTTAGGATTTTATAAGTGGTCTTCTAATTTGCTTCTAGAAAGCAAATCACTCCTTGCATAATACCATGTCACATTTATTTTGTAAATCAATACATCAATCATAATATCATGTCACATGAATTTTGTAAGTGGTGTGTCAAACTGTGTGACATTCTACTTTAACGTGTTTGTTCTTCTAAAAATAACAGTAAGTATATCAAGAAAATATGAAACTATTCGCACTCTATTACCAACATTCGCCAGCCCTGTCTAAGGGTGAACTCATGATGTGTTGCCTATTTTGTGTGTAGGATGGAGTCCAGGTCAAGGGCACATAAACATCATGAGTCTGTGTATTTACAGGTTAGCAGAATTCATCATGAGTCACATTTTTATCACATAAAATTTAGGCTGGATTGTGTCCTGGAATGAGAGTGAGTATTAGGAAAACCTGACTTCAGATAGACATTGTGATCTTGTGGATAAATAATTCACACGATGCTGTATCCTTGTTTACGACTTTTCTGAAATTGCAAGCACCACATTATGGCATCCTTAGCCCAATAGTAAGCAGGGAAAAACCTGAACCTTTGTTCTCTCAAGATCAAATTTATACCCTTCCACACTATGTTTTTAAAATCTTTGGATCCAGAACATTCTATCTTCTATTAATATGATTTGTAAAGTTTCCTGTCCACAGCAGGTGAAACAAATTTGGCTTCAGACTTTCTCATATCTTATTCTACATGATGGAAAAAACTCATATGTCTTTAATTCATTCACCTATTGATAAAATTAATATTTTTTGAGTAGCTAAAATGGTACAAAATCACTAATAATGGCCAACTTCAAGATGTGGATTTTAGGCTTTATTGCTTTCTTGACTATCCATTTACTTTTAATTTGTGTTACAAAATCATCTCATATATATGTATAAATTAAAAAAGTAAATTATATTTTAAAATATGCCAACTGCACTTTTTAAAATCAAATAGAAAAAGTTCCTGCACTCAGGAATAGATGCAAGATTTTCATCCTTAAAGTGACAAAATATTCTATGAATTACAT
Source organism: Galago senegalensis (assembly GCA_963575145.1). NCBI lineage: Eukaryota > Metazoa > Chordata > Mammalia > Primates > Galagidae > Galago > Galago senegalensis. The sequence continues at coordinate 12,172 of CAUYTI010018265.1, read as the reverse complement.
AAATTTTTCTAATCAAGATGTTTTGAGATGCTGATTTTTTGAAGTAATATGACTTATGTAAAGATGATTCAGTTTTTGCTGTTCATTTGAAAACGAGCATCAAATCTTAATCTAGACACCGGGAAGATCCTATTCACCTACAAGCACCATCAAAATTGTGGCCAGGAGCATGTTGTCTGCCTAAAAATGTAAGTATATATTAAGACATTAAATCATTGGATAGAGGTAAAAGAATGCTCGTGTGGATTTGAACACCCAAAAAGGAGGCTCCTCACCACCACCACCAGGAGGAATATGATGTTTGCTTATAATATTACATTATGATGGCATAAAAATTTGAAACATTACTGGAAATATATTTCATATATATATAAAATTCTGTTATTAAAAAACCCAATTTCCTTGAAGGGGAAGCAAGCAGGGTGGGGTGAGAAGGAGCTAGACAGCGCAGATGCTGCTCTGGGAGAGACTGGTGAGGACGGGTCTCAGGGTAAGGAGCCGCAGGGAAGCCAGGGGCAGTTGCCACGTGCCTTACACACATTACACATTTGTATTTAGCAGGAAGGGAGCTATTCGTAGCTAAAATTAAGTGTCGTAGAAAGTAGAGAGATAATAAAGCACAGAGCTACTAATTCAATCAATGAAGTTCTGGAGAGGAAAGGTACCGGCTTTGTCTCTGTCATCGTAGGTAGGGGCGTTTCTGCTTACAAACGATCTCATTGAAACATTAGACACGGAAATGGTGGTTCTGCAATCACCTCAGAATCCTTGGAAATTGCTACATAATGTCGGATGGACTGAGAGCGAAAATCACCAGTCACAGGGAGAGAAAATGAAGTATTGCAGCGAAGTCAAAATGAATGGAAGGAAAGTGGTCCTTACCTAATGTTGATTGTTGGCTGATATTAAAGGTTTGATGATCCCTCAGTCAGGATAGCCTTGCCATAAATGCACACCAGACTCCAATATAAGCAGCTTATAATTAAATATCAGGTGATTCATGATTTTCATTAATGTAGTATATATTGACTGCTTCTAAATATCCCCGGATATGAAAGAAGAGGAATCCTGCTCTGCTGTAATGATCTGTTCCCAGATTGGAGTTCCAGGGTGGTTTAAAACCAGGCCAGCTCACTTACAGGACCTTCTACCTTGGAAACTGAAACTACTCAGCTTTCATAGGAAAGCAGTTGACTAAGAAGTTTGAATTGAACTGAGCTTTTTAAAACATCCTAAAAATACAGTAACACTCTAAGAACACATTCATTTTTTTTTATTTAGCTAAAAATCCACCAACTAAAATCCTTTTTGAGGCATCCTTGCCCTTGTTACCTTCTCCAACAATTTTGAACGGGCTGAGCTCCAGGATAAAATTATTTAAGAATACATAATATCGGAATGATGGGCAGGCACAATGCCAGTAAACAGGATGAGCTGATATAAGTAAGCAAAAAGGAATATTTCTGAATCATCTATCCTCGGACCATCATCCACATCTGTGCCTGTTTTTATTCCATTTCCACACAAAGTTCAGCAAGGCTTGCGAGGCTCCAGGTGATGTGCTAGACTCCAGGGGCAAAATGAATACTATAGAACTAGATACTATACAAAATGAATACTATAAAGCTAGATTTGCCACCATAATATGTAAACCTTAAGAAAATAGCTGGTGAAAGTTCTCCAATAGTAACAATTCCATTAAAGAAAAAACCCTGGAACACGAGGAAGGAAGAAAGAACTCGGTGAGTATAACTGTGAGTAAACACAAGAGGTTTCTTCTTCTTTGGCGATTTCTAATACTGTATTTGATGATTGAAGAGAAAATTATGCCACTAAAATATATAAAGAAGAAATAATTAGAAAAAATTAGAAATAATTAGAAAAAACCTTCCATAAGTTGCTTACATTTCTCTCAAACTAGTAAAATGGACCAATACATGGTGAAAAGTTATATATTTATAATGTAATCCCTAGAATTACCTCTCAGAAAGCTACACAAAGAAAATGCATAAAACACTACAGTTAAATTAGAAGAGAATTCTAAAATATATTTAAGTAATCAACAGGAAAGCAGGAAAATCAAAACAGCAATGCCAAAGAAAATAAACAGGAAAAAACCAACAAGTCAGATATAAGCTTTACCTTATCAGTAATTATACTAGAAATAAGTAAATATATCTTAAATAAACAGATGGTCAGTGAATTAAAAATGAATAACATTGGGGTGGCTAACATTGGGTGGCTAACCTGGGCTCAGCAAGTAGGGCATGGGCCCCATATACCGAGTGTGGTGGGTTCAAACCCAGCCCCCGCCAAAACACAACAACAACAAAAAATAGCCGGGCATTGTGGTGGGCGCCTGTAGTCCTGGCTATTTGGGAGGCTGAGGAAAGAGAATCACTTAAGCCCAAGAGCTGGAGGTTGCTGTGAGCTGTGATGCAACAGCACTCTACCAAGGGTGACAAAGTGACACCAATAAATTTTTAAAAAATTGAATAACATCAATCAACTCTCCAGAAGAAACTAAATTCAAATATTGAACAGTTGAAAGTAAAGAAATGAAAAACATATGTCAATGTGAATAAAAAAATCAGCAATAAGTATATTCATGCCAAATAAAACAGACTTCAGAACAAAGAAAAGTTACCATATACAAGAAGAAACATTGAAAACAAGTGTCAGTTCATCAAAAAGACAGAGCCATCCTAATTATGTACGTGCCAAGCAACAGAGCTGCAAAATGTGCAAAGCAAAAACTGTGAAACTGAAATGGGAGATAGACACACCTACTCAATACCACTTCCCAGCAATTGATGGAGTCAGACAAAAATTCAGCAAGGGTGTTAAGCACTTAACATCATAAACCGAGGAATCTAATGGGCATTTGTGGAATGTACCAACTAAGAACAACAGACAAAACATTCTTCTAGAGCATTTATGTATAGCAGAATAGAAACTACAATGTACCATATATTAGGTCACTGAATATTATGAAGAAATTTAAAAGGATCGAAGTTAAACAGACTATGTTCTCTGACCACAATGGAGTAGAACTAGAAATCAATGGGGTGGGTCCTGTGGCTCAGCTGGTAGGGCGCTGGCCCCATGTAACGAGGGTGGTGGGTTCAAAGCCAGCCCAGCCAAACTGCCACAAAAATATATCTGGGTGTTGTGGTGGGCACCTGTAGTCCCTGCTACTTGGGAGGCTGAGGCAAGAGAATTGCCTAAGCCCAGGAGTTGGAGGTTGCTGTGAGCTGTGATGCCACAGCACTCTATGGAGGGGGATAAAGTGAGACTCTTCTAAAAAAAAAAAAAGACAACAGAAAAAATTTTAAACACTTAGAAAATAAACAACACTTTTCAAAATAATCTAAGATAGAGAAAACCATACGTGAAATAAAAAAAATACATTGAACTGAATAAAAATGATAATAAAATGTATGAAAAACTATTCTAACCCAGTGCAGGGGGAGCTTTAGAGCATGAAGTGCATATTGGAGAAAAAGACAAAAAATTACACATCTTGTATATAGCCTATTTTTACTAAAAAATGCCCCAAACATACATTTGCTGTATATTTGACATAAAGTAACTCTTAATGTGAGGTGATTCTAAAAAAAAAAAAAGTTATAACAGTGCAGAGGGAGAACTTTATAGCGCTAAGTGTATATATTAGAAAAGAGGATAAGTTTCAAGTTACTAATCTAAGTTTCCACATTATTACCATAAAAAAGAAGATCAAAATAAAGTTAACAGAGGAAAGAAGGAATTCATAAAAGAGCAGAAATCTATAAATGGAAAAATACATAAAAAATTAAAAACTTGATTCTTTCAAAAATATCAATGAGACCAACATGTTTTTAGCAAAATAGATAAAGAAAAATAGAGAGAAGGCAATATTACCAATAAAAGATATGAAACAGGGAACATTTCTATAGGCTTTGCAGGTATTTAAGACAAAATAAGAGATTTTGTAAGTGATTCTCCACATGCATCCTGTCATCACTCGTCCAATATGAAGTAAATTATTTGAATATTCATATCTATGAAAAATTTGAATTCTAATTAAAAAACTCAAGAAAGAAATCTGTAGGTCAGATAATTTCACTAGAAATACTTACTTTAACCAAGAGCTTAAAGAAAAAAAATAGGACTAATTATGCATAATCTCTTCCAGAAAATATACCAGTCAACATTTCCTGATTCATCTGATGAACTAGATTTACTCTGATACCAAAACTAGACAAACCAGACAAGAACAGGACAAAAAAGAAGAAAAGAACACTGTAGATCAATGTATTTCACATTTATAGATGTAAAAATTCTTAGTAAAAGATTAATAAATAGAAATAATCATTGTATAAAATACATTATATGCCATAATAAGATGGACTTTAATTCAGACATTCAAGACTGGCCAAGTATTCCTAAATCACCTCTATAATCCACTGTATGAGCAGGTGAAAGATGAACCAGATGATCCCATAATCAATGCATAAATTACCTTTGACAAAATATAATTATCAGAAAAATAAGAGGGAAACTTTTTCAGCCTGATAAAGCATACCACAAAACCATGCTGCAAGCGTCAAAGATTGAATCTTTAATAGTCAAAGATTGAATGTTTTGCTCTTAATCTTGAAAACAAGGCAAAAATGTTCCCTCTTGACACTTTTTTTCAGTAGTACTAAAACTTTTATCTGGTGCAAGAAAGCAAATCAGAAATAAATGCATAAAGATTGAAAAGAAAGAATAAAACTATACTTCCTCAAGAATTCACACACATGCTTTAATAAGTGAGCTCACACCTATGGAGCATATTGCAAGGACAAGTCGGATCTATCAGGTGTAGAGCACAAATGTCTTAACGCTGTAATTGGGTAAATGGGGTGAAGGCTAAGTTGATTAGTAGGATGTAAGCCCTCCAATTTGTACTAATAATCCACACATCGAATCCCATACTGGCATAAATGATTCATGATCTATGTACAGATGACTTAATAAAAAATAAAATTAAAAATAAGTGAGCTCTGTAAGTTCACAATATGCAAGATAAAGATACACTAATCAACTGTTTTTTTGTATGCTAGCAATTAAAGTGTGAAGACCAAAATTAGAAAAAAATGAATCAAAACACTGTCACTTCTAAATACAACAAACAAACAAACAAATACACATATAAATCTAACAAGACATGCACAGGCATGGGTGCTGCAAACCAAAAACATCTGGTGGAAGAAGTAAACTGTATGAATGTAAAGGCATGTCATATTCACAGATTAAAAGTACAAAACACAGTAGAATGTCAATCCTTTACAAATTAGGAAAAGACAAGTTAATTGTTAATTTTGCCATAATCTAAATTTCAGTATTTCAATTTGGCATCACTAAAAAAAAAAAAAAATTCATTGGGAAACTTGAGAAGTTATGAGTTGTATTGGAGCATTTTAGTGAAGTCAGGTGAACCTATTTTCAGATTCCAAGTAGAAAGCAGACCCAGCACCTTCTGCAGGCGAAGAACAGGCTCCTACTCTGCTGTGTTTCCCAGGTGTCCCCCTGCACTTTCACCTCAAATCATAACATTATTTCTTAAGATCCTTCTTCTTCTCTTATTTCCTCCACGTTTTAAGACTAGAGACGAACCCCACAATTCCTACTAGGGACAAGGAAAAGGTCTACCCTGGTGTGATAGGAAGACAACAACCAAAAATTGAAAGACTCTGCCAATGCCTATCCATATACACTAACAGAATATACTTGAGCATATACCCTGGCTGTCCACGCAGCGAGGGGAAACATAATTTTAGATGTAGATTAATTTATTTGTATTATGCAATTAGCCAAGATCCTAGATTGAACCTTCTAGTTTGGGGAAATGAAGCCAGTGCTATTTATTTTTATGTTTGAAATCATATGTCTAAGTAGGTTTGAAATACCATAAATGTCTTCATATGCAGAGAAATGTGTGTGCTTAGTATTATATGAATATAGGCCTTCACTTTTCATGTGGTGAAAAGTGCTTTCAACTTTCTGATTATATACGTTAGGAGAAAAGAAAGAGTATCCCTTTCATCAAGACATTAAGAAATTAAACATAGTGAAGATTTTGTGGAAAATATCCTCTCAAAGCCCTGGTTGGATGAAAGATTCTTCTATTACAATAGGCACCACAATTTCACTGAAGATGATTAAATTGCAGAGTAGAAGGGACAAAGTGGCCACAGTGAGCTTTTAGAGAAGGGCAGGTGTGGTTAGAATAAGGGAGAGTAGAAGCCAAGTACGGAGCAGAGGGGTTGATATCAGGGGATGCAGATAGTCGACACTTTACCGTGGAGTCTCTAATCTGACCTACCTGACAGGTCACTAAGAAGATACAAAACTGCATGATTAGGAACCTTCCATACAGAACTGCATGATTGGGAACCTAAACTCCCACGGGTGATGTAGAGAATCCCGACTTGAATCACCAAGATGATGAGAATCACAGCTCTTCAGTCCTCACCCTGAGACTCCCGGATGAAAGGGAGTCTTACAATTCTCCAGGGATCATCTTATCTATGACCACAAATTTATGCAGTAAACTGTCCTTGAAGTCTTCTTGTAGGAAACCACAGCTTTTTATGAGGATAACCAGTGATGCTCAAATAGGTCAATACGAGAGATTTCTAAGGATTATTAACCCTGTTTTAGAGCTAACACTATGTTCTGAGAGCACAGTATAAAATCGTGCCCATTTGCTTAAAGTGTAACCTTGAGGGGATTCGTGTCAAAAGGTAGAATTCTGACATGGGCCTATCTAAAATTGTAGCAAGAAGATTCACGGACCCATATTTTATTTTGCAATTAATCTTTAAGTTATTCTGAAGATAGGGTTGAAAGAGACAATTTTTCCCCCTGGTAAATTCCTGCCCTAGCTCCCCGAAACATGAGTGAGAGCAATTAGCAAATGTATGAGTAAGAAGAAATCCCCAGACTGCTGTTCTTTTCCAAAATAGATACATCGAAAGTTGTACTACATCCCTGGGGGATTTTCAGGGATTAGTGCCTCATCAAAGATCTCAAAGATGCGAGGGTGATGAATACTATCACATTTCCACTTAATTCACGTTCTTTTTTTTTGTTGTTGTTGTTAAAAAAGCAGTCTTTGATAATGAGAAAGGATTCTCATAAAGTTAATCTATTTCTGATGCCAACTACACGAACTGTTCTAAATATATCATGCCCCTCCCCAGGAGTGAGTTAACAGAAGCACTGAAAGCTGGGAGATGACTATGGACAGTGCACATTCTTTTCTCATCTAAATATCCATAACATGTACAGGAAGCAGTTGCATTTCATCTGGCTGAGCCAGTAATATATGCTCTGGTGTTTACTGAGATATATGTGAGCACTTCAGATCTGTGGCCACATTGGATACCTAGGGACCATAATATTGTCAATTTCTCATAGGATTTATGCTGGTCCACAATATTGACAGCCTCAAGAACATAGTAAATGAGAAATAAGAGGTATCTGAGGCCTTCCTAAGCTAAATGTACACTAGAGGGTGAAAGATAATCCTGCCTACATCTTTACTGAAATTTCTGAGCATTCATTTGTCTTGTGCATAGGGAATGGTCCTGTCTGGAGGGAAAGCTAAGTCCTGGCATCTTGTCCCCTGCAGCAAACGCTTCCAGGGTTTAGACAGATCCCCCCACACGGCAATATTAACCCCTGGGTGCTTTCTCACTGACAGCACCTGAAAGTTTCTGGCTGGGGATATTCTTTGGTTAAAGAGGAATTCTTTCATGCTCCCAGGTTGGAAGGGTCAAGGATTATTTTCACCCGGAAAAGCTGTAAAATGATGATGGCTAGAAATTGGTTTATATAAATCTTTGTTTTCTTTTTAAAATTTTACATTAGACTGAGAGTAAAAAATGTTTAGGCTACATTGTTACATTTCTAAGGTAAAATTCAAGTGGTAGCTGACCCTTCAGCCATGGGGAGTGCTGAACACCCTCACGTTGTGCATGGATCTTTGATTCCTCATCTCTTGGGGGATAAATCACCCAGCATGTTTTCTAGTAATCTTTAGCAGGATAGCAAGGGCTCAGCCCTGTATTAGCCATACTCTCATTTCCATGAAAATTTTCCATTCTTTTTGTTTGTTTGTTTAATTGCACCAGCTACCACCTTGGAACAGCAGTGCAGGACTTAGAGCAGCGTGGGGCCCGCATCAGAGTAACCGGTATGTGCTGTGGATTGTGGCAGACGCCCTCGGTCCCCTACTCATGCGGCCTCCACACTGGTTATTCCCTTCCTTGCTAAAGACATTTTGGCAATCTTCAGAAGCAGAAACACTCTGCCTAGAGCATTTTTCTAACTTTAGAAGTTTTTTGTTTATAAAACTATGTTTGAATTAGGCTAGATGTGTGAAGAAACATGTCCTTGGGAGCGATCTTTTGCTGGTGATGGCTTAGAGTTGGTACACAGATAACAATGTCCTTACCCTTTCAATGGGGTGACGTCACGAAGAATTGGTGCCCAGGTGCTCAGAGCAAGTACATGTTAATGACCTCACTTTACCTTGGGCATCTTTCCATGTGTAACTTCCTCCCCAGATCCCTGAAATCACATCCCAATGATGACATCCCCAATATTTTCTGCCTGTTCGGAAGTCTCTGAGAATCTTCTCTAAATAAAGCCTATCAAACAGACACCATTTTCAGAAGTCACTATTTTTTGAGCATCTTGTGATTTTGGAAGAAACATGGCTGATGTTTGGGTGTGTTTCTTGACTCGGTTCTTGGGCAACCCATCAGCCCACTGAATTAGAGTGTGGTGCTTCCTTCCAGCAAGGGTTATGTAGACAGTCCAGGCCACGTTATAAATTTCCTTGCCATTTAGACCTGATTGCCCAGCAGGTCTAATGCTGTCTAAAGTGCCTCTGTCAAACGCAGATGCTGTACTGAGCTTCTGGCCAGCCCTAAGGCAGAAACCCCAGCCCAGACTGCTAAAATTTTGGAGTGAGGCCATGTCTCATCTGCCAACAACTCCTCTTCATTTTAAAAGCTGTTCACAGCCTTCTACTGGGCTGTAGTAGGAGTAGAATATATAATCTTAGGGCTGCAAATGACTGGATGGGCCCGACATGTCAACCTGGGCTGTCTCTGGATTGCAGACTGTCATGCCTCCCATAAATCCAGGACTGACTTACACAGTTTGTCACCCTCTACAGAAGCCAGATCAGGAAGATTAGAACTTGACACCAAAGAGAAACTAGGAGATACGGCAACTCACACTTCCAGGGCACCTGATAAGATGCCAATTCCCCCTCAACTTCCACTGATGTCCTAGTAAGGAATTCTCTATGATGAGGTAACCGTGTAAAGGAGGAGGGGAGGAGGAAGAGAGGTCCGTAAATAGTTCCTTACGCCACCCTGGCTCTGAATGGAAGTGGTTTGTTATGGATCTGATGGGCTGAACTTTGAGCGGTGCACCTTATTGCCTCATCTGTCTCGAATGACCAAAAGTAGAACTATTTGCTAATTCATGAGCATTATCCAATAGCTTTGCAGATTATCTGATATTTTGAAGAGTCAAAAATAGAGGGTTGGTGATGAGGGCTAAGGATGCACTATGCAATTGGACCTCTGGTTGTGTGTCAATAGATTGTATGTTCATGCTAACACTCACCATATGCAAACTCTACATAAATAGATGTGTGCGTGGTAATCGCGTGTAGACTCCAGTCTGTTGTTTTCCTCAACCTCATCAGAACACATTTAATGGGCTAATCAATCAATTGGCTCAGAGACAGGGATGGTGGCTGTGTGGGAAGTTAGCTGCCTAGACTTGCCCTCATCAAGGCTGCTCTGTCTCCCCATTCCCCACTGCCTCCAGCAGCAAAGCCAATGCTGAACCTCCAAGAAATCACAGTCAGATGGCAGAACTAGTCAAACTGGTGGGAATTTGACTAAATGAGTCCCGTTCCATCACAGCAGAGACAGTGACTTGTCCCACCTGGATCAGAGAGTCACTGTGACTGTGACTGTTCTTTCCTTGTCCTTCAGGCTTTTTGTCAGGAAATTCACTCAGGGCCCTACTTCAAATTCCTCACCACAGTATTTAACACATTGTTTGTGAGCATGCAACTTTTTTAAAACAAAGTGATGTGATAAAAACTCAAGGAATTCACTTGTCATAGCAAGTATCACACAACCCATAAATAGCTGGATTTGCAGATAGCGGCATATTTTATTAAACCCTTAGTCATGATAGCTGAACATAATACCTTATAAGATTGAGGGTTTTTTGCTAGTGAAACGTATTCTCTAAGCTGGTGATAAGTATATGGGGCTTTGTCTCCTGTGTTCTAAAATTATTATTCTTGAAAACAAATTGTAAGTAGTACCTCTATCTATTTCATCAAGTGATGCACTTAGAAAAATGTTTTATTAAGAACCTGTGTGACTGTGAGTGATAGTGCTTTTTAGAGCTTGGAAACGTAATAGGTCCCTAGAGGAGAAACATCCCCCAAGGGCTGTGAGAATGGTTTCAAGGAACAAGTAACTGAGATCGTAATCTAGTCAGCTTGTATTCCCTGTGTTACCGAAAAAGTTGGGAGAAAAAGCATTATTTTGTCTTCCTTGTCACTACACCAGAAAAAATAAAATGCTACTCAGTGGAAACAGAGACTTTCCACCTGGGCACAGGCCATGCCAGTGTACTAGGCTGCTCTAACAGCGGCTTAAGAGCACAGAAATTCCTTCACTCAGAGCTTTGGAAGATGAAAGTCTGACATGAAGGAGTGGCCAGAGCCATGCTCTCTTTGAGGCTCTGGAGGAAAATGATACCTACTTTACATTTTTACAGCCCCTGGTGGTTGCCCCCAGTCCTGGGCATTCCTTGGCTTGTAGATACATAACTCCCATATCTATCTGTCTCCAGTTCGCATGATACTGTCCTCTCTCTCTCCTCTCTCTATGTTTTATAAAAAAGAGATGATGGTTTGTGATCAAATACAAGCTTAGTAACTTCCTATGTTTACTAATAAATAGAATTTACTCTTTAGACATTTTGGGGGGTTATTTTGATTTATAATTGACACATAATAATTATACATATTTGTGAGGTATAGTGTGATATTTTAATACAGGCGTTCAGTGTGAAAAGATTAGGTCAGGGTGGTTAGCATGTCTCCTACCTCAAAGCCCTATCATTTCTTTGTGTTAATAACTTTCATGATCCTATTTCCTAACTATCTTGAAAAGTAAAATATGCTGTAACTGGCCACAATCACACTACTATAGGGCGATTGGACACATGAACTAATACTTTCAGTCTAGCTGTAACTTTGTACCATTGACCAAAACTTCCCCAAATCAGGATTCCCCTTCCTTCCTCCCTCAGCCTCAGGTAACAACTATACTACACTCTCCCCTATCAAGTCACATTTTCCACATTCCACATATGCGTCATGCAGTGTTTTTCTTTTTGTGTCTGGCCTATTTCATTGACAACGCTTCAAGTTTCACCCATGTTCCTACAAATGAAAGGATTTTATTTGTTTTAGAGCTGCATAGTATTTTGTTGCACGTGTATACATTTATGTGCTGTGTACGTGTGAGTGTACACATATGCAGAGGGTGCCAAAAATGTATACACATTCTAAGAAAGAAAAACTGCATTAGTGTGTAGCTGAATTAAGTTGTCTAACACTTTTTAAGGACTTCTGCTTCTATGGACATCTGCATGGTGGCCTGTATTTTCTTTCTGTTCGTATTGTTTGGTCTTCCATACTTGGCTTCAGGGTAATGCTGGCCTCATACAATGACGGAAGTATTCCCACAACTTCAATTTTTTTTTTTGGAAGAATTCAAGAAGAATTAATATGAGTTCTTCTTTAAATGTTTGGTAGAAATTGGCAGTGAGGACAACAGGTTTTTTTTTATTACTCATTATTATTCTGTATATGTTTTCCATTTATTCATGATTCCCTCTGGGTAGCTTTGATGTGCACTGGAATATGTGCGTTTCCTCCAATTTCTGATTTTTTTTTTATTAAATGATAGCTGTATACATTAATGCAAACATGGGGTACAGTGTAGTGTTTTCATACACATTTTGACATACTTTCATCAAGCTGGTTCACATAAATTTCATGTCATTTGCATAGTCATTGTGTCAAAAC
>CAUYTI010018258.1:0-11376 GCA_963575145.1 Galago senegalensis | reverse complement strand
GATGGAACTGGAAAATGTTCTTCTTAGCAAAGTATCACAGGAATGGAAGAAAAAGTATCCAATGTACACAGCCCTTCTATGAAACTAATATATACTTCTCAAATGGAAGAAACAACTTAATTCTAGCCCAAGAATATGGGGAGGGGAAAGGGAAGGGAGAAGGGTGGCTGGGTAGTGGGAGGGTAACTGGAAAGATCACCTATATTTCTGTCTAACAAGGGTACAATTGAACTTTTCTAGAACTAGGATGTCAAGGTTTTGACACAATGACTATGCAAATAACATGAAATTTATGTGAACCAGCTTGATGAAAGTATGTCAAAATATATTTGAAAACACTACACTGTACCCCATGTTTGCATTAATGTATACAGCTATCATTTAATTAAAAAAATTATTGTGTTAAGAAATTTATACTCTATACTAAATAGATTTGACGTGTACCCTTGTGATATGCACCATAGGTATGGTCACCCTGTTTATACTCCCTCTCTCAAATCTCCCCCCTCTCCTCCCATTCACCTCCTCTTCCCTCCTTCTTCCTGGGATATAGTTATGAATTATCTTTCATACGAAAGTGTGAATAATTATAAATTGGTTTCATAATAGTACTGAGTAGATTGGATACTTTTTCTTCCATTTTTGAGATGCTTTATTAAGAAGACTATGTTCCAGCTCCATCCATGTAAACATAAAAGAGGTAAAATCTCCATCTTTTTTAAGGCTGCATAGTATTCCATGGTATATATATACCACAATTTATTAATCCATCCATGGGTGGATGGGCACTTGGGCTTCGGCCATGACTTGGCAATTATGAATTGAGCTGCAATGAACGATATAGTGCAAATATCTTTGCTGTAAAGTGATTTTGGGTCTTTTGCATATACACCTAGGAGAGGAATTGCAGGATCCAATGGCAGGTCTACTTTTAGAACCCTGAGTGTTCTCCAAACTTCTTTCCAAAAGGAATGTAGTAGCTTGCATTCCTACCAGCAGTGCAGAAGTGTTCCCTTTTCACCACATTCACGCCAACATCTGTAGTTTTGGGATTTTGTTATATGGGCTATTCTTATTGGAGTTAGATGATATGAGCCAACATCGGTAGTTTTGGGATTTTGTTATGTGGGCTACTCTTACTGGAGTTAGATGATATGATTGTATACCTGGAAAACCCCAGGGACTCAACTAAAAAACTCTTAGAAGTGATCAAGGAATATAGCAGCATTTCAGGATCAAAATCAATACTTACAAATCAGTAGCATTTATATATACCAACAATAGTCAAGCTGGAAAACCAGTCAAAGACTCTATTCCTTTTCCACTAGTGCCAAAGAAGATGAAATGTCTGGGAGTATTCCTAACAAAGAATGTGATAAAGAGAACTATGAAACTCTGAGAAAAGAAACAGCTGAAGATGTTAACAAATGGAAAAACATACCATGCTCATGGCTGGGAACAATCAACATTGTTAAAATGTCCATACTACCGAGAGCAATATACGAATTTAATGCACTCCCTATTTAAAGCACCTCTGTCATACTTTAAAGATCTGGAAAAAATAGTACTTCATTTTATATGGAACCAAAGAAAACCTCAAATAGCCAAGACATTACTCAGAAAGGAAAACAAATCAGGAGGAATCGCACTACCAGACTTCAGACTATATTATAAATCGATAGTGATCAAAACAGCATGGTACTGGCACAAAAATAGAGAGGTAGATATATGAAACAGAATAGAGAAGCAAGAAATAAACCCAGACATTTATTGTCATTTAATCTTTTATAAGCCTGTCAAAAACATAAATTGGGGAAATATTCTCTATTTAACAAATGGTGCTGGGTGAATTGGCTGGCGACTTGTAGAAGACTGAAACTGGACCCACATCTTTCACCATTAACAAAAATTGACTCCCATTGGATAAAAGATTTAAACTTAAAATATGAAACTATAAAGATTCTTGGAGAGAGTGTAGGGAAAACCCTTGAAGAGATTGGCATGGGAGAATACTTTATGAGGAGGACCCTCCCCAGGCAATTGAAGCAACACCAAATATATATCATTACTGGGATCTGATCAAACTAAAAAACTTCTGCACAGCCAAGAACATAGTACATAAAACAAGCAGACAGCCCTCAGAATGGAAGAGGATGTTTTCAGTTTATGTTTCTGACAAAGGTTTGATAACCAGAATCTATAGAGACCTCAAACTTACTAATAGGAATAGAACAAATGATCCCATTTCATTGTGGGAAAGAGACTTGAACAGAAGCTTCTCTGAAAAAGACAGGCACATGGCACATAAAAAAATACAGACACATTAAAAAAAGCTCATCATCTTTAATCAGAAAAATGCAAATCAAAACCACCTTGAGATATCATGTAAATCCAGTAAGAGTAGATCTTCTTTGATCTTAATGAATTTTTACACTTAGTAGTTCAGTTATTCATTAAGAGACGAATGTTAAAAAATCATTTAATTGTGGAGTTTTGTCCACATATTTTAAAATGTGTGATAAGGCTCATAAATACTATGATTATTATATCTTCTGGATGAATTTACTCTCTCTCCATTATGAAACATAATGGTAATCATGTTTCATGGTAATCATGGTATCATCTTTTTCTGGTAATCACTACCAGGATAATTTTGAGGTCTAATTTATTTGATATTAACATAGTCACTTCAGCATTCTTTTGCTTACATTTTTTGTTTTCTCTTCTTTTATCTTCATAAAGTGCATTCACTTTATATTATTTACTATTATTTTATAATAGTATTTTATAAAATATTGTTTTATAATTTTTACTTCTTATAGTTTCTATATTCCTGCTGAAATTCCCTGTCCTTCAGCAATAAAGTGATTTCCCTTGTAGCCTTGAGCATAGTTACAGTAGGTGCTTAAAAATCCTTGTCTACTTATTCCAACATTTATGTCATTTAGGAGTCTATGTTTTATTGATTTCTTTTTTCTTTCATATTATTTACATTTTCCCTTTTATGTGTAATAACTTTGGATGTATTTTGGACATTTTGACTTTTATGTTGTTATAACTCTGTATTATCTTATTTTCCTCTGAAGAACTTGCTTTAGCAAGTAGCTAACTTTACTGAAATCAAATTCCTAATTCTGTCACCTCTGTAATACATAGCAACTAAAAAAATCATTAGAGTTTTTTGTTTGTTTGTTTGTTTCATTCTCTCTTAGGCTTCTTGTATCCTTCCTTATATTTGCATAGTTCAGGGGTTAGTATGAGATCTTGGCATATTTTGTATGGAAAATTTGGCGTGCCTTGTGGTCTGCTTCCTTTTTTACTTCCTAACTACTGTGGTTGTCTCAGATTATGTCCAATGATTTCTTCACTTAAGATTATAAGTTTCTACCAGAGTTTTAGCTATCCTATACCTTCTCAGGACAAAAGCCATAAAATTGGAAAACTCATATAGTGCTTTTTTTTTTTTTTTTCAGTTTTTTGCCGGGGCTGTGTTTGAAACAGTCACCTCCTGCATATGGGGCCGGTGCCCTACTCCTTTTAGCCACAGATGCTGCCAGTAGTGCTTTTTTATTTTAATTTTTGTTTGTTTGTTTGTTGGGGATTCATTGAGGATAAAAAGAACTAGGTTATATTGACTGCATTTGTTAGGAAAAGTCCCTCTTGTAATTGTGTCTTTTTTATTTCAAGTGTAAACTTTCTTCCAGTTTCTGCCCACTTTTATTTATTGGGAATTGCCTTCAGATTTTTAAATTTTGTCCATAGTCTGTAGTTGTTATGTGTGGAATTGATTTAATATAAATTTTCCATCCTTATATGTAGTAAAGTTTTGTAGTCTTGGGTTGCATCAATTATTGATAGTTTAGTACATTCATCATGGAAAACAGTGTGAAGGTTCCTCAAAAAATTATAACTAGAACGGTCATATGATCCAGAAATCCCACTATGGGGTATTCAAAGGAAATGAAATCAGCATGTCAAAGAGATATCTGAATGTTCATGTTTATTGTAGCAATAAATTACGATAGTCAAAATAGGAAATCAACCTAAGCATCCACCAATGGATGAATGGATGAAGAAAATGTGATAGATACACACAATAGAATGCTATTCAGTCATTAAAAAAAAGAATGAAATCCTGTTATTTGCAATAGCATGGATGAACCTGAAGAACATTATTTTATGTGAAATAAGCTTTACATAGGAAGACAAATACCACATGCTATCACTCATATGTGGAATGTATTAGTAATATTAATGAAAAAGTTGATCTCATAAAAGTAGTAAATAGAGCACTAGTGACAATAGACTGGAGAAGCTATAGAAGAAGGAGTATAGGAAAAGGCTGGACAACTGGTATACAGTTACAATTAGAAAAGAATAAGTTCTGGTTTTCTATTGCACCATAATATGACTCTACATAACACAATAAGATGTTGTATATCTCAAAATAGCTAGAAGAGAGGATTTTAAATGTTCCTACCATGATGAAATGATTAATGTTCGAGGTGACAGATATTCTGAGTACCCAGATGTGATCATTGCACAATTTATACATGTATTGAAATATCACAATGTACACTACAAATATGTACAATTATAATGTTATAATAAAAAGTTATAATATATAGTTAATAATATAAAGTTATATTATAATATAAAGTTAATTATAAAAATTTTAGGCTCAGCGCCTATAGCTCAACTGGCTAAGGTGCCAGCCACGTACACCTAAGGTGGCAGGTTCGAATCCCCAGCCTGGACCTGCCAAACAACAATGATGGCTGCAACCAAAATATAGCCTGGCATTGTGGTGGGTGACTGTGGTCCCAGCTACTTGGGAGGCTGAGGCAAGAGACTTGCTTGAGCCCAGGAGTTGGAGGTTGCTGTGAGCTGTGATGCCACAGCACTCTACCCAGGGGGACGGCTTGAGGCTCTGTCTCAAAAAAAAAAAATTTAAAAGGACTAAGTGATCCAGGAAAGAGTTCACAACTATAAAATATTGCTTATCTGTTATTGTATATATTTAATGTGTACTATATGATGTTTTGATGTAAATATAGCAAAATGGATACCACAGTCAAGCAGATTAATACGTAGAAGGTGCCAAAAATGTATACACATTTTAAGAAAGGAAAACACTATTGAAATTGGAATGCTCAAGTCACGTATGGCTTCTACAAGAGAAACAAGATACAATATATAAGATAACAAACATTACAGGCATATATTGAGCATGAAACCTATCATATATAACCTCTTTTGTGGTAAGATATCCTAAAATCTACTCTCAGAGCATATTTTTCAATATATAATATTATCTATAATACTATGTTGAACTTTAGATATCTAGACTTATTCCTCCTACAAAACTGCAACTTCATACCCTTTGACTTCTAATTTTCTCCCTCATCCCCACCTGATAACTATTGATCTATTTTATTTCTCCATATATTTGACAATTTACACACTTTTTGTTTTGAAATGGAGTCTTGCTATATCCCTAGGGTTAGACTAAAGTGGCATAATCATAGCTCACTAAAACCTCAAACTCCTGGGCTCAAGTGATCCCCCTGCCTCAGAATTTTCTCTTTTATATTAACTTTAGTGAAGTTAATTATGATGTGCCTGGGGGATGTCTTATTTGGGTTGAGTTGTGCTGGGTTTCCGAAATTGTCTGCTATCTGAATTTTGGAATCTCTTGGCATATCTGGGAAGTTCTCTTCATAATTCATGAAGAAGAGCCTCTGTGTTTTGTGAAGCAACTTCATTGCCTTCAGGGATTCCTATAAGGCAAATATTAGTTTTCTTTGAATTATCCTAGAGCTCTCTGAGAGAATGATCCATTTTTGCTCACCATTTCTCTTCCTCTTTGAGTGCTTAGGCGTAGTCAAAAGCGTTGTCTTCAATATCAGAGATCCTTTCTTCTGCCTGCTTACTCCATTCTGTTAGTGAGGGATTCTACCAAATTTTTCAGATCTTTGAGGGCTGCAAACTCTTGCCTCAGCACATCAAAATCTTTGATCATTTTATCTTTGAAATCGCTGAAGTCTTGAGACATCTTTTGAATAATTAGAAATTCTGATTACCTTCTTTCCTCCATTCTGTTGATCTTATTTGCTATCCAGACTCTGAACTCAATTTCTGACATCTCAGCCAACTGTTTATGGATGGGGTCTTCAGTTGCATCTGCCATGTCCTTCTTTGGGGGGGTTGATCTACTCGGGTTATTCATGTTGCCAGAGTTTCTCTGCTGATTCTGCCCCATGCTTAATTTACACCATTTGGCTTTTCTCCTACAGCTTTGCCAAGGACCCGTACAGTGCTATGGCCTGAGAAACTGGGTGCCTCCTTGGTTTGGTGGGGCTAAGTTGTTCTGTCTTGTTTTCAGCTGGTCTCTGTTCTACCCTAGTAAATCAGTTACTCTGGGTTGAAGTCTCAGCTATGGAGAAATACCAGCAATAAAGTCACCCTGCCCCCCACAGACAACAATTAGAAAATGAAAATCACACCTTTCCACAACCACACACCCAGGGTAGCACTTTGGATAGTCCTCAGGTGATTGGCCCAGTTCAAGAGGACTATATCAATTGTCCTAGTCAGCACTGGTCTCAGGTGGGGGAGTTCAAAAGGTCTCTGGCAACTAGATAGCAGGTGTCTGCAGGCAGCTTAGATATGACTGGCTCTGGTGCTCCATGAGGTCAGAAGGACCAGCCTGGCAAATAAATTAGTCTGAGAAGCTTGATGCCTCCTTTCCCACCTTGCACCTCTGTCACACCCAGTCACTGGTAATCCAAGTGGGGTTGGGGCTGTGACCCAGTTCCCCCCAATGAGCAGTTGCCCCAGGTGTTTATGCTTGCCTGAGTCAGAGAGAGATCTATGTCTCCTCAGCTAAGTCTCTGTTCTCAGCCACTATCTGGCAGGGGGAGGTGAGGCCTGACAATCTCAGGTGCTTAATGTTGTTAACAATGGGTTGTTCACTCAGTTCCAGCCCTGCCCCTGACTGATGTTGCTGGCAGAACAGCACAACTTCGCAGAGTTTGTTTCTGTCCTGGTTATCAGATGCTGCTTGAGGTGACAGAAACCACAACTCAGTTCTGGGCAGTGGAAAGCAGTTGGAGCTCACACTGAGCTGTCAGTTCCTGCCGCTGCCTGCCCACCTTTGTCTCAGCTATGATCCTCTTGGGGCCAGGTGCATCTCAGCCTCAGTAAAGCAGACCTCTGGCTCAGCCCCTCCCTGGAAGTCTTCCAGTTCTGTGTGTGTGTATTCTAGTCCCTGCGCTCCTTTACTCACGTCCCAGATCTGTTCACCAGTAGCTGCTACCAGAGAAGGTGCCTGGCTTCCTCTGGTTGCCCAGAGAGACAGGGCGTGTCAGTCCAGGATAGCTGCCCCAGGGGCGTGAGCCTTATTGTTCCCACCACTGCTGTTGTTCTATGCCTGGGGTCACCCCCACTGCTCCTGTATGGTTCCCTCTAAGCTGACCATCCTTTCCTTACTCCTGTGCCACAGAATCAGCACAGCTGAGCAAGGGTCCTTCCCCTGTCTACACCTCTCAAGAAAATGCGCAACAATCTGATCTCCATGGGGGACAGGCTTCCAGACTTCAGGGTGAGAGTGGACGGGAGTGTTGGGAGTTCAGAGTTGCAGGTAGAGAATATATACAGTTTTATACAGTTTTATGCCTGGCAGGAGAGTGCCATGGCACCCCAGTATGGGTAGGAGGTCCAGTTTTTAGAGGGTTTCTCCCATGGGATGGAATGGGAGGATGTTTGAACTCTGCTCACTTGTTTGTATGGAGTTTACTGCAAGCCCTTCTCATGGGGGAGGGGACTCCCATCCACTTGGCGATGGATTCAGTACCTTTTGTTTGTATCTTTGTGGTCACAGCTCACCTCAGCAGGGTTGATATGCATTCTTCAACCTTCTCTTTTGGCTCAGCTCCAAACCGTCAGCTTACTTGCTAAACTTCTATCTTTTAACTCTCCTTCTGGAAAGAAGCCTCTGTGGAAAGCTGGCTGCAGTATGCCATCTTACTTCTGCCTCTCAATATTATATATTCTAATTGTAGGAATCAGATTATGCCCCTTCCCCAGGTTTGCTATTTTTATAATTATTAAAGGTTGTAGTAATCTGTGTTTTTAATGACTTTTTCCAATTACTATTTAAAGAATTTACCTCTTAATAATGAGTAGTCACTAAAGTCTCTGTTCCTTAGCTTGTGTTCATCTGCTGTTTTCACAGAAATGTCATTGAATGTTAGGACTGAAAAACAACAGCAACTAATCTTTGCATAGTTTCTCTTTTCTGGAGCCCTCCTCTGACACTTAGCTAGATTTGCCTAGATATCAGCTTGATATGAAAGCTTATGTCTGTGGCTATCTAAATCCCTCCATTTACATGGTTGGTTTTTAGTACCCTAATTTACTGAAGAACATTTCCCTGGACTTTTGTCCCTGGCCATACGTTATCTGTTTTATCTCTCAACTGTAATCTTTTCTCCTAGGCATCTGAGAGTTGTTTATTTATCTACAGTAACTTTTTTTGTTTGTTTTTGAGAAAGAGTCTCACCATGTAGCCCTCAGAATAGTGCTGTGGCATCACAGCTCACAGCAACCTCAAACTCTTGGGCCTAAGCAATTCTCTTACCTCAGCCTCCCAAGTAGCTGGGAATACAGGTGCCCACTTACAGTAATTTTTGATTTTAGCATGCTGGATGAGTTCTGAGCTAGGTAAAACAGAGAGGATTATCCCAAATACATTTTTTCCCATAACCATCAGAAAGGTTAGAAATACCTACATTCAAATTTGGAAAGGACATCTGCTTTATTCCTTCAAAATCAGGCATCCAAAGTTCCATACTAGGATAATATTTTTTTTTCATATACAGAGTTTCAAGCTGTCATCTTGGGTAGAGTGCTGTGGTATCATAGCTCACAGCACCTCCAACTCAGGCTCAAGTACTCCTCTTACCTCAGTTTTTCTATTTTTTAATATAGATGTTTTTCTTTTGCTCAGGCTAGTCTTGAACTTGTGAGCTCAAGCAATCCACCCATCTCAGCCTCCCAAGGTGCTAGGATTACAGGAATGAGCCACCATGCCTGGCCTAGCAGAATAAATTTTATCTTCAATACTGCCAGAAAGCTGAGCAGGGGCAGTCAAGGACATGTAAAAAAATGCCACAAATCTCTTCTATTATTTTAAGTTGCCTTTTCTTTTATCCAGCATTAACTTCATTGATCTAAACTTCTGAATATTTTCCAGAGTTGACAGTTGGTTCTAACAGTTCTTTGCCTATCTTCTTGACATTTCTGTGGGGAAATAAGGTCTTACAGCTGTGTACTCTGCTACTTTTCTGATATCACTCTATGACAATTTTTACTTTCTTTAATGTCTAAAGCTTTTCCATGTATTTTTATCATTTAATTTTCATAAATTTGTGAATGTGTATTATTATTCTCATGTTATAGATGAAGATACTCTAGTCAGAGGCATAAGGCATCATGTCTGATATCTAAGAACTAGGAGTGGTTTTAGGCAGAGTAAGCCTTTTATCTATAGGTCTCTGGCCTTTTCAAACATTCTCAATGGAAATTAAAATTTTAAAAAGCAACACTGTGTAAGTCAGTGGCACCCATCGCTCAAGGGTTAGGGTACTGGCCACATACACTGAGGCTGATAGGTGCAAACCCAGCCCAGGCTAGCTAACACAACAATGACAACTACAACACAACAAAAAATTAGCTGGACATTGTGGTGGGTGCCTATAGTCCCAGCTCCTTTGGAGGCAGAGGCAAAAGAATTGCTTAAGGTTGAGAGTTTGAGGCTGCTATGATCTGTGACACCATGGCACTCTTCCTAGGATGACAATTTGAGACTCTATCTTAAAAAACATACAAACAAACAACCTCCCCCTGGACCCAACAGAGAAATATCGCAAAATACTCACAGGGCTTCTCAGTATCTACATTATTTATGTAGATATAATAATAAAGTAAAAAAAAAAAGCCTCTAGAAAATACTTCCATGAGGCTATCCAGATTACCAGATGACTTACTGTTTTAATGTGACATTTATGGAGGGGTCTGTAAAATTTAAAGAGAATACATTTCTGCTTAGAGACCATCATTAATCTCCTCTCATTTTAAGTAAATATATAAGAAGGTTCTGAAGATTTGAGCTACTGAATTCATTGTGAATAAAGATTATTTTGCATTTTTTGGTTTTCTTTAAGTTCTATCCATAGCTCTCCTCTCTGAGAATACTGTTTAGCAATTTCTTGCTTTTTGAACAACAAATAAAACATTAAGCAATAGTTTCTTAATGAAAGTAAACAGAGAACAACACAAAACAGCTATCCTCAAATTACTTTTTGTACAATATAGAATTACTAGAGGATGTCAGATTTATTTTATACACAGACACACCACATACACGTGCACACACACACACATATAAATATACATATATACATAACTGGTTTTATGTGACAGATGGACATGATAAGTAAGAGCTCTTAGACATTCAATGAAAATATTTAAATCAGTACCTGATTTTTCTTTTTTTTAAATTTTTTTGTTTTTAATTGAATGGTAACTATGTACATTAATGCACTTCTGGGGTACAGTGTGGGGTTTTAACATGCAGTCTGAAATACTTCCATCAAACTGGTCAACACAGCCTTCATGTCATTTTCTCAGTTATTGCTTTAAAACGTTCACATTCTACTCTTAGAAAGATTCACCTTATAGTTTGACTTTTAAGAATAAGCATATAGTTGTGTGACCATCACCACTGTCCAATTTTAGAATATTTCTACCACCCAGAAAATTCTCTGTGCCTGTTTATAGTCAGTTCCTGTTCTCAGGCCCAGGTAACTACTGATCTATCCTGTGTCTGTAGCTTTGAGATTCTATACTAGTGGAGTCGTACAATGTGTATGTAGTCTTTTGTGTCTGTTTTCTTTCCCTTAGCATATGTTTTAAGGTTCTATCCACGTTGCCACATGTATCAGTAGTTTCTTATTACCGCCGAGTGCTATTCTGTTATTAGGTAGATATACTTCTTTTGTTTTTACATTCACCAGTTGATGGGCCCTCTACTTTGGAGCTGTTATGAATAAAGGTACTGTGAACATTTGTTCATAAAACTTTGTGTAGATGCATATTTTTATGCCTCTTGGGTGGTTGGGTCAACTAGTGTATATATATTTAACTTTTTTTTTTTTTTTTTTTTTTTAAATTTTTTTTTTATTTTTATTTATTTATTTTTTTTGAGATGGAGCCTCAAGCTATCCCCCTGGGTAGAGTGCCATGGCATCACACTCACAGAAATCTCCAACTCCTGGGCTCAAGCGAGTCTCCTGCCTCAGCCTCCCAAGTAGC
>CAUYTI010018257.1:0-19603 GCA_963575145.1 Galago senegalensis | reverse complement strand
CTGGGCTCAAGCGAGTCTCCTGCCTCCGCCTCCCAAGTAGCTGGGACCACAGGCGCCCGCCACAACGCCCGGCTATTTTTTGGTTGCAGCCGTCATTGTTGTTTGGCGGGTCAGGGCTGGGGATTCGAACCCGCCACCTTAGGTGTACATGGCTGGTGCCTTAGCTGGTTGAGCTATAGGCGCCAAGCCCTTCTTCTTTTTTTACTGGTGCCATGACTCGGATTTAAACTTTATTGGGATTTTTGTGGGAAGGGATGGGTGAGGCAAAGTAGGCAAGTTTAAGCAAGCTTAGGATTGGATAGTTTCAACAATGTCATTGAGCTCTAGAGCCTATAGAAATGGTCTTCAGTTGTCTGATGCCTGGTCCTGGGGTGATTTAGGGCAGGGGAAACATGGGTTTGGTGTGTGAGAGTTAGATAATGAAGGTACTGGGGATATGGGCTTTGGGCTGGTTGGTTTGTATGTGAATGGTGTGTTTGCGGGCAAGTTACTTACTCTCTCTAGGAATTAGCTCCCCCTGGCAGGAGAGTTTCTCCAGGGTTAGCAAGGTCTTGGGATGTCAAAGCTTCATAAAATACAGAGGGTATAAAACATGATTAATACATGCTGTCGGGCATAGCTCAGGGTCATTAATACCTCTCCCTCTTGCAGCCTAT
Organism: Galago senegalensis; assembly: GCA_963575145.1. Classification (NCBI taxonomy): domain Eukaryota; kingdom Metazoa; phylum Chordata; class Mammalia; order Primates; family Galagidae; genus Galago; species Galago senegalensis. Next base: position 18,947 of record CAUYTI010018257.1, on the reverse strand, counting down.
CTGCCCCTTGCCACCTCAAGTGAAGAGACAATTTCTGTAAATGCGGTAACTTCCAGCCAGATGGCTGTCTCTGTGTCCCTGCTCTTGAAGTCTTCTCCTGCTGCCTCTTCATTATAGGAAGTCGATGGAAGTGTTGCTTCCAATTCACAGAATTGCCAAATGACTCTGTAATCATAGACCCATGGAACCCCAAGCTCTGGTGCTCACAGAGAGACAGAAAATCCTAGATTCTTACCTCCCTGAAGCTGAGGGACTGCCTCTTTGTTTCTATTTCATGCTGGTAGAACGAGGCTAATTTTGACTTCCCAACAGCTCTATTCCAAGTGAATAACTAGAAGCAGTAAGCAACAGGATTGGAACCTGCTGGAGCAGTTAGAAATAAATTGAGAGTGCATGGGATCCAGAGGAAAGTTGCCCTTTGCGAGGGAGGCGGGTGCTGGGAACAGACTTCTCTGCATCCTGCCTCAGCACTGTGGCGGCTATTGCCAAGGATGACTCACAGCACCACAGAGCATCTTCCCTGTGAAGTTAAAAAAACTCAATAGATTTGATGCAATAAAGCCAGAAAACAAACCATTTGAGGAAGATGGGGAATGCGGGGGGTTGGGAGGCAGGCATGATTATTTCCTTGGAGCTCAGTGGGACACTCAGGGTGTTGGGCTCCCGGCTGCCAAGCTGCCTCAGGAAAGAGGGTGGCTGAATCTAGTAGGATGCTTTTAGCTACAGTTAACAGATAAGCCAACTTAACTCAGCTTAAAGCTTAAGGAACCTTAGGAGTTTAGCTGAGTGGACATCCTCAGGTAGGATGGGCTTCAGGGTTGTGTGACACTGAGCTTCATGAGGTCATCAGAGGCACCTAGTTCTTTCGATCTTTTCTGCCAGCCACAGCCTCAGCTTCGTTTTAGGACTGGTTCTCTTCTCTGTAGGTTTGCTGCCAGCAGCATATGGGGCTACCTTCTTCCACATTTATTCCGGGAAGAGGGAGGAACTTCCTAATCTTACTTATAAAAGTAAGGGAACATTTTCTAAAATCCTTTGGCAGACTCGTGTCTTGAGGGTAAGACCAATCTACCCCTGGGATCAGGGAGATGGGACGTGCTGACTGGCTTAGGCCTGGGCTCTGGATCCAGCCACTGATAAAGGGGTTTGGGATCCATAATTCACCTTGACCAAGCAGGGCCATCTGGAGGCAGGGCCAGTCCCTGAAACACTGGCCACGTGACGGGAGAGGGGTGCTGCGGGTGCTGCAGGGCCAACCATGGTGTCTACTGCAGCTTCTTGCTGGAGCCAGGCGATCTGGGCCTGCGTCTGGGCTTGACCTCATATTAGCTGTGTGACTTTAGCCAGGTGACTCCACCTCTGGGAGACTTTGTTTTTATATTTGTCAAATTGGGACAAAAATCTGTTTGACTTAACTTTCAGATTGTGAAGTTTGAGTGTGGGGTTGCATGTAAAAAGACCCTTCTTGGGTACACATGGAAAGGATCAGAGCTTCTCTTGCTTCACTAGCTCCTTCTGGATACATTAAGCAGACTGATTCCTGCTTCCTAAGAGTGGACGGTCCAGGGTAATGCAGAAACATGTAGTGGATGAGTGTACAGATGTGCATGGGTTAATGGCAAGATAAGAAGCCTAGAGACTTGGAAAGAGTCAAGAGTGACACAGTGCGCCATTCCTTCTGGTGCAATAGCTTTGACCACTTGGCTAAGGAGCCATCTGCTAGGTTTCTTCACTTTCGTGGTTGATATGTTCCTCTTTGTAAGTAATTAGTATTTCATGGGGAAGTATTTTGAGACTATGAGAATATCTCATTCATCTTCACATGCAAGTTTCAGCATTCATTAATGGTCCTTGCCTGTATCAATTATCACTATGATGGTTGCCAAATTGTCATTGTCTGATCATATTGTTCCTTCCACATGTATTAATAGGCATTCTACTGAAGAGAGCACTTTATTTTCAAATTCAGTAGCTGAAGCAAGATATGCCTTAATACTGACCATTCAATATAATTTTGTTACATGGTATATATTCTTTCAATAGTTAGATTTAGTGATTCCCTCATTTGTGGGAGTCTTCTGTAAATTATCCTTCTGAACATACTTTTAAAAAAATTTCCATTAGTTTTTGTATTAGTCAGTGTCCTCCAGACAAGCAGAACCAAATCTATATCTATGTATCTCTCTCTATATATATCTCGATGTATTTATATATATGTAGACATATAGACATATATAGATATATATGTTTATAGATATGTGTCCCTCTCTCTCTCTACACACACACACACACACACATACACACACATACATAGAGAAAGACATTTTAAGGAATTGGCTGTGGAATGGTGGGAGTTGGCAAGTCCAGTATCTGCAGGGTAGGTAGGACAGCCAGGGAAGAGTTGATGTTTCAGTTTCAAGTCTGAAGACAGTCTGGAGGCAGAATTCTTTCTTCCTCAAAGTCTTTTTCTCATAAGGCCGTCAATGGATTAGATGAAGCCCAAAGGTCTACTGATTTAAATGTTAGCCATATCTAAGAAATATCATCATAGCGACATCTAGACCGATGTTTGGGCACTATAGGCAAATATCTAGACAAATATTTGGGCACTATAACCTGGCCCTGTGGACACGTAAAATTAGCCATCATAGTTCTCTACTTTGAAGCTGCCAATTATCCATATGTTGGAGGATTTTTTTCTAGCAGCTATATTCTCCGTGATTGCTCTCATCTTTGCACGGGTTCCCTCTATAGTAGTGCTTATCTCAAGACTTTCTTACATGTCAGCACTTTCATTTTCAGCTGTATCTATTTTGTTCTTTGCTTTTTCTTATCTATTTTTTTGGATCTGAATTGATCCAAAAAAAGTTGTTTGGAACTTGGTTTGCTTCTGGAATCTCCTCTCCTCTGAAGCATTTATCTTAGTGAATATATATTCTTATTAGGTTTCTTTTATGGTGGGGGGCATTTGCAGAACTTTTCTGTTATTTATTTATTTTTTTTGAGACAGAGTTTCACTTTGTCACCCTTGGTAGAGTGCTATGGTGTCACAGCTCATAGCAACCTCCAGTTCTTGGGCTTAGGCGATTCTCTTGCCTCAGCCTCTGGAATAGCTGGGACTATAGGTGCCCGTCACAATGCCCAGCTACTTTTTTTTCTTTTGCAGTTTTTTTGGCTGGGGCTGGGTTTGAACCTGCCACCTCAGGCATATGGGGCCAGTGCCTTACTCATTTGAGCCACAGGCACTGCCCTGCCTATTTTTTGTTGCAGTTTGGCTGGGGCCGGGTTTGAACCCGCCACCCTCTGTATATGGGACCTGTGCCCTACTCACTGGGCCACAGGTGCTGCCCAGTTCTATTGCTTTGACACAGAGGGTGGAAATTCTCTTTGGGATCCTTGCCATCTTATCTCCGCTAGTGTGAAGGCAGGATATTGCTTCCTGTTCACCTCTGTGTTACCCGAGGATGTTGGAGTTGAGGGGAAACCTGGCTGAGCTGGAGCCCAGGCCTTGAGAGACATGGCTCAGTTCTTTGCTGGGGTCCAGGTACATGGCCTGAATAGATTTTCCTCTCTCAGTAGGGGTGCCTTCCGCTTTCATAGACTGCTATACAGACTGCTCATTTTGCTAATAGGCTTTAGTTTGTTTTATCTAAGACATGTTTTCCAATGCCTTTCCCAGAATTCCTTGCAGTCAGGGGACTTTACTCAGTGATTCTACTTTTTATTTTTGACGTTTTAAGAAACACTGACCTGTTTTATTTCGTATTTGGTCTATTTTTGTTTTTAAATTTCTTATTTTTCGTGAAAAATGTCATCTCTTCAAAGATTATAGATGTAACTATTTTCTAGTCATTTTCAGATTTGCTCTGCTATTGTTGTTTTGTTTGCTAGAGCAAACACTTCTCCTGATTAATTTTGTTGTCTTCCTTAGTTTCAGTTTTCCTCATTGTTTTGGAATTTTGGTTTGCAGGGTTTTTTGAGACAGAGTCTCACTATGTTGACCTTGGTAAGTGCCGTGGTGTCACAGTCACAGCAACCTCAAACTCTTGGCGCTCAAGCAATTCTCCTGCCTCAGCCTCCCACGTTGGGAGTACAGGCGCCTGCCACAGTGTCTGGGTATTTTTTTTGTTGCAGTTGTTTAGCTGGCCTGGGCCAGGTTCAAACCCGCCACCCTTGGTGTATGTGGCTGGTGCCATCACCACTGGGCCTGCAGGCTCATCTTTAATGGTTCATCTTGATCTTGCCTTTTCTCTGTTCTTAGTCCTTCCTGACAAGTGCTTTTGTAATGACTTCTACCAGCTCCCTGGAAGCCCAGTTCAAAACCTGGTCTTATAGTAACGGGCAGTCTTGTGGTAAAGAGGTAGTGAGAGTATCATAGTTCTTGCCACCAATTTGGCAAATGGCCTGGCTCAGATATTGATAGAGAAACCTACTTTGCCTGACCTCTGCTCTTCCTATGTAAGTAGGATTACATAAATTGTAGCTCCTGGCCATAAAAGTTTTTTTTTTTTTTTCAGCCACTGTCCCAGCTTAAATCAATAAGCCTCGGTCCCTTTCCCTTTCATAAGTGGGACATTTTTAGTTCCTATTATCTCAGGGAACTAAACTTCTGGCCACCTCTGCCTCTTTGGGGACTGAGCTACCAAATAGGCCTTGGTCTCAAGCCCTTTAATATTTTATTTTCTTGGGTTTTGGTCCATGGAGATATTTACCATTTCTTTATTTTTTTTTCTTTTATTAAATGATAGCTGTGTACATTAATGCAAACATGGGGTACAGTGTAGTGTCTTCACACACATTTTGACATACTTTCATCAAGCTGGTTCACATAAATTTCATGTTATTTGTGAGGGTATATCTTCAAAATTTTCTCCTTTTATATTTATTTGTTATTGGCTTGAGTTTGAAGCAGGAATTTGAGGCTCTCTGTATAGGTACCTTGTCTAGATTTTATAAAATAGAAGTGGTAGTTGCTCAGAGGAGGATTGGCCAACAAAAAACAATTGTCCAAATGTATTCAGACATGGCAGGGTAGCAGTAGAAGAATGACAAAGGCCACTGCCTGGGAACTTCAAGAATCCTGAGTCTTACTTCTTGTAATACCATCTACTTGTTAACTTGCTTCACAACTTTGGACAAATGATTTAACCTCTGTGGGTCTCAGGGTTCTTACCTGTGAAACGGTGGTGTTGGCTATTCTCGTCTGCACTAGAGTTCCAATGGTCTATGGGGGATAGTTTAAAACACTGTTCTCTGTTACAGTTGGGAGGACCTTGGAGAGTATTTGTTCAGTTCAGGCAAATGGTAAATGTGTTGGCCATCTAATGAAATGAGTACATTTTTGCTCTAAATGTCATGGATGTTTATTATCAGATTAAACTACAGCAGGCCTAATTTTAGCTCTTCCAATTCAAGTGGAGCAATGAAAGATTAAATGTTAGGCATAATTAAAGATGCAGATGTAGTTACATTGAATTATAAACCTCATTAAGTACAACGTCCCAGGAAGGCCCCTGAGACCAGCTACAAAGGACTTCTAGTCACAATGCTGCAGTTATTAAAATATTATAAAGTAAATCTCACTCTGAAAATATTATGACTTGGATGCAAGGATTTTTTAAAAGCATGGTTGGAGTTGGTTTCATGGGTAATTTCCTTGCTCTGTTTGCGATGGTTGGTAAGGGAAACTCATTCCTTGTCATCTGCACAGGACTCTCTGGGGCTTAGCCCTTCCACCCCCAGCCCAGCCCAGCCACACACACAACAGACGTTTGATTCTCCTGGGCCAGAGAGAAGAGCAGCCTCAAGGTCAGTAAGAATCCCTTCTGGAGCTGGTAGCAGGGGATCTGGGAGTGGAGGAGGGATTTTCTGAGGATTGGAAGGCTGTATTTTTACATGCAGAAACACAATTTTCCTTGGTGACATTTTATTTTTCTCTGTCTATAAAGATATTACATAGTCATTTTAAAATTTCACATAATACAGAATAGGATAAAGAAGTAAAAATATCCAGCTACTCCAAGCTCATCACTGTTAATATTTTGGTGCATGTATCTCTTTCTTTCTTGCTTTCATATTTGACAAAAATAGATGATACCTTAAAAGCTGCAACCTATTTTTAAAAATTTAACACGAAGTAAATAGCTTTTTGTGTCAATAAATATTGATAAGCATTACCTTTTCAATGGCTGACTTTCCATTGTATACACTTAAGTTTTTTTAAGTTAACCACCCATTGAGCATTTATTGATAGATTGTTTTGAAAAAGGGTCCCCCCCCCCTTAGAAACTCTTGTAAACAATGCTGTCTTTATTCTCACATCTTTGCATATCTCTTTGATGAGTTCCATAGTGTAAGTTCTTAGAAAAGGATTAGGAACTGGAACCAAGTAGCTGGTGCCTGGCATTCCGGTGTGTTGGGAGGGAGAAGCAGGAGGATGGTTTGAGGCCAAGAGTTTGCGACCAGCCTAAGCAACATAGCAAGACCTATCTATACAAGAAGTAGAAAAATAAGCCAGCTCGGCGCCTGTGGCTCAAGCGGCTAAGGCGCCAGCCACGTACATCTGAGCTGGCAGGTTAGAATCCAGCCTGGGCCCGCCAAACAACAATGATGGCTGCAACCAAAATATAGCTGGGCATTGTGGCGGACACCTGTAATCCCAGCTACTGGGGAGGCGGAGGCAGGAGAATCGCTTGAACCCAGGAGTTGGAGGTTGCTGTGAGCTGTGATGCCACAGCACTCTACCCAGGGCGACAGCTTAAGGCTCTGTCTCAAAAAAAAAAAAAAAAAAAAAAAGAAGGAAAGAAAAAGAAAAATGAGCCGGGTGTGACAGCACATTCCTAGAGTCCTAGCTACTGGGGAGGCTGAAGCAGGAGGATGGATTGAGCCCAGGAGTTCAAAGATGTAGTGAGCTGGCTCGGCGCCTATAGCTCAACCGGCTAAAGCACCAGCCACGTGCACCTAAGGTAGCGGGTTCAAATCCCCCGCCCGGACCCGCCAAACAACAATGACAGCTGCAACCAAAAAAAAAAAAAAAAAAATGGCCAGGCGTTGTGGTGGGCGCCTGTGGTCCCGGCTACTTGGGAGGCGGAGGCAAGAGACTCCCTTGAGCCCAGGAGTTGGAGGTTGCTGTGAGCTGTGATGCCACAGCACTCTACCCAGGGGGACAGCTTGAGGCTCTGTCTCAAAAAAGGAAAAAAAAAAAAAGATGCAGTGAGCTATGATCATGCTATCATATTCCAGCTTAGGCAAAAGAGTGAGAATCTGTGTCCAGGAAAAAAAAAATGGATTAGGCAATGTATCTATTTGTATAATAATGCCATGTAACAAACAATTCCCCTAACTTAGTACTTCAAAACAGTAAATGCAGGCATACCTTGGAGATATTTTAGGTTTAGTTTCGGACCATTGCAATAAAGTGAATACTATAATAAAGTGAGTCACACAAAATTTTTTGGTTTCTAAGTGCATATAAAAGTTATGATTGCCCTATATTGTAGTCTATTAAGTGTGCAATAGCATCAAGTCTAAGAAAACAATGTATACACCTTAAGTAAAAAATACATTATTGCTAAAAATGCTCATGATTGTCTAAACCTTCAACTAATTTCGATCTTTTGTTGGTCGAGAGTTTTGCCTCAAGGTTGATGGCTGTTGACTAATCAAGGTAGAGTGGTGGTTGCTGAAGGGTCAATGTCTGTGGCAATTTCTTAAGATAAGACAACCATGAAATTTGCCGCATCAATTGACTCTTCCTTTCAGGAAAAGATTTCTCTGTAGCGTGTGATGCTGTTTAATAGCATTTGACCTACAGTAGAAATTGTTGTCAATTCTCTCAAGCCCTGCTGCTACTTTATCAACTATGTTTATGGAATATTCTAAATCTTTTATTGCCTTTTCAACAATGTTCACCACGTCTTGACCAAGAATAGATTCCATCTCAGGAAGCCACTTTCTTTGTTTATCCGTAAGAAGCAATTCTTCATCTGTTAAAATTTGATCATGAGATTGCAGCAGTTCCGTCACATCTTCAGGCTCCACTTTTTTACTTTTTTTTTTTTTTTTGCAGTTTTTGGCCAGGGCTGGGTTTGAACCCACCACCTCTGGCATATGGGGCTGGTGCCCTACTCCTTGAGCCACAGGCGCCACCCCAGGCTCCACTTATGATTCTAGTTTAATTTCTGTTTCCACTGTACCTGCAATTTCTTTCTCCACTGAAGTCTTGAACTTTTCACAGTCATCTGTGAAGGCTGGAATCAACTTCTTCCAAACTCCTATTAATGTTGATATTTTGACCTCTTCCCATGAATCAGGAATGTTTTTTTTTTTTTTGAAACAGAGCTTCAAGCTGTTCCCCTGGGTAAAGTGCCGTGGCATTACAGCTCACAGCAACCTCCAACTCCTGGGCTCAAGCGAGTCTCTTGCCTCCGCCTCCCTAGTAGCTGGGACCACAGGCGTCTGCCACAACGCCCGGCTATTTTTTGGTTGCAGCCGTCATTGTTATTTGGCGGGTCCAGGCTGGGGATTCGAACCCGCCACCTTAGGTGTACGTGGCTGGCGCCTTAGCCGGTTGAGCTATAGGCACTGAGCCGTCAGGAATGTTCTTAATGGCATCTAGAATGGAGAATCCGTTCCAAAAGATTTTCAATGTACTTTTCCCAGATCCATTAGAGAACTATGTGTGGCAGTTATTATAAAATGTATTTTTAAAATAATAAGACCTGGGATTTGAAATTATTCCTTGATCCATGGGCTACAGAATGAATATTGTGTTAGCAGGCATGAAAACTATGTTAACCTCCTGTACATCTCTGAGTTCCCAGGTGAGGAAGTGCATTGTCAGTGAGCAGTAATATTTTGAGAGGATTCTTTTTTTCTGAGAAGTAGGTCTCAACAGTGGACTTAAAATATTCAGGAACCCTTGCCATAAACGTATGAGCTGTCATCCAGGCTTCTATTTTCCATTTATTGAGCACAGAGAGAGTAAATTTAGTATAAGTCTTAAGGGCTTTAGGATTTTCAGAATGGTAAATGAGTGTTGGTTTCAACTTCAAGTTACCAGCTGCATTGTTCCCTAACAGAGAGTCAGCCTGTCTTTGGAAGTTTTGAAGTCAGGCATTGACTTCTCCTTTCTAGCTATGAGAGTCCTAGGTGGCATGTTCTTCTGACAGAAGGCTGTTTCATCTACAGTGATAACCTGTGGTTTACTGTGACCACCTGATCAATGATCTTAGCTAGATTTTGCTGCATTGTCTCCTTCAGCACTCGCTGCTTCACCTTGCACTTTTATGTTGTAAGGTTAGCTTCTTTCCTTAAACCTCATGAACCAAACTTGGTTTGAATCCAAGGGTTTGAATCTACCACCCTTGGTATATGGGGCTGGCGCCCTATTCACTGAGCCACAGGCTCCACCCAAGGCCTACTTCTGTCACTTCTTGATTCCTGTAGATTTTGCCTTCCACTAAGTTTCTCTAAAGCAAACAGGGTGCTTCCCTTGTCTCAGTTTTCTTAGGACTTCACTGATTTTAAAATATGAAGTCTCATATCTCCAGTCCTGGGAAAACTCAGCCAGCTGGTCATCATAAGAGAAGGGATTGACATACTTTATGGGTCATACGGTAAATAGTCTAGGCTTTGTGGGCCACGTGGTCTCTGTCACAACAACTGAATTCTGCCCATATGGTGTGAAGCAGCCAATATGTAACAAATGAACATGGCCCTGTTTCAATAAAACTTTATTTATACAAATAGGCAATGAGCTGTTTTTGGTCCACATGCTATAGTTTTCTGACTTGTTCTTAAAAGTTTAACATTCATGCTGTACAATTTAACCCTATGCCATAGTTTTTCTCATGTTACATGTGGATTAGTCTTGTCTTCACAGTTGGAATATACAGGAAGTTTAACAACTTGACATTATGCTCTCTATCACTTTGTAGCTGTCCGAACTTGGGCAAGTTACTTAACCTCTCTGGCTTTCTTTCCTTCATCTGTTAAGAGAGGATAATGGAACTGACCCCATAGCTATTTGTGAAGATTAAATGAGTTCATCTTTGTAACGTGAGTGGCACAGAGTAAGTGCTCAGTAAATGTTAGCTACCATCCTCATCATTATCATTATCCCTTATGTCTTCTTCAGTAGGCAGCTCAGTTCTGGTTATAGGAGAGGCTCAATGAGTAGAATCATAAAGGTAGATGGTGTTAAATTTGGAAGGACCTTAAAGAATGTTTAATTTAACACTCTAACTGGAGATGAGTATAAGGGAGTCATTCCTATTTCCCAGAGGGTTGGGTGCTGTAGATCACACTGACTACCTACCCTCTTTCACACGCTGCCCCCTCTTCTTTCCATGGTGTTTTAGTCCATTTTCACTGCTATAAAGGAATATCTGAGACTGAGAAATTTATAAAGGAAAGAGGCTTATTTGGCTCATAGTTCTGCAGGCTATACAAGAAGCATGGCACCAGCATATGATTCTGCTGAGGGCCTCAGGCTGCTTCCACTCATGGTGGAAAGGTCTCCTCCTGTGCAGATAGCACATGGAGAGAGAGGAAACAGGAGAGAGTGAGGTGGGGGGGGGGCAGGCTTTTTTTAACAAGCAGCTGTAGCAAAAACTTGCTCATCCCTCCTACCTAGGGAAGGCATTAATCTACTCATGAGGGATCTGCCCTCATGACCCAAATATTTCCTATTAGGGCCCACCTCCAATATTGGGGATCAAATCTCAACATGAGGCTTGGAGGAAACAAACATCCATGCAGGAGGCATTTGTAGCCTTTGGCCTAGGTTCGATAGGCTCTCTCCCTCTGATTCATGGCAGTAGGGATAGGGTCTTTACTGAGCCATCCCTTACAAAGAAAACAGCAGATCTCAAAAGCCACTTTCAGGAACACAGCCAAGAGAGCCCTGGGCTGTCTGCCTGCGATTGTGTCTGTAGGACTCCAAGAGCCATTTAGACAGTGGCTTTAGAAGCCCTTCAGACTGCCCAGCAAAGGGAAGTTGTTGATCAGTGTGACAGTGGGTAAGGTGTGTGTTTCCAGAGCACTGACCAGTTGGTGTCTTTCTGTACTGTTTTTGTCTTCTGATGTATTTGCTATGATTTAGCCTCTGCAATCCCCTCAACTTAGCCCTGTACATATAGTATTATAAAACTTGGTGTGTAATAAATCAAAGTGGCCAGACCAGATATCTTATCTGAAGTGACCTTGAACTTATCTGTATTCTACAAAGTAAGGAGAAGACAGTTCACATATCACTTGTAATAGAAAAAAGAAAAAAAAGACGTTGCTGGAATTATTTACCTTTGTCCCCTATGCCAAGAGATGGGGGTGATTTGTTTGCTTTGATCTCCACTTGTTTAATTACCGGGAAATGAAGTGTGCTCAAGCCAGCAGGATTGTGAAGTCTCACTCATGCTGCAAAAGTTGGCAGCAGGAGATGGAGCAGCCTGGCCTTTCATTTTCCCAGATCAAAGTTGAGCCAGCACCAAGACCAAGAAGGTGTCCTGATGCGATGGACCTGAGGAAGGACCAACGTTAAGGTCCTGACCTGAGAGGTCGGGGAACCAGCATCTCTCAGGGAGTGAGCCCTCTTTCTCTCCTTCCCGAGGGAAGGGCAGGGCTCTGTGTGGCCTGCCTGCACACCACACATCAGGCCCTAGCTCCAGCCAGGCTGAGCGCACCTGTGCACCCACGGCCTTAATTCTGACCCTGGCTGGCCTGCTGTTTTCTCAGCCTCACCTGCACAGACTGGGCAGATGGACACCATCCCAAGGAATAGAATAGGAGGTGGTCTGATGACAAGGAGAGTACTTTGACATTTTAGGCAGCCCCTGAGGGTCTGAAAAGTAACTGCAAACAATAGACCCAACTTAAGCTCATTCAAGTGAAAAGAAGATGGTCATTGTAAAGATATTATGAGCACTCATAGGAATCCCAGAACAGGAACTACAGCACAACTGTAGTCTCACAGAACCCTCAGAGCCAGGGCAGTGCGGGTCAGGGGAGAGAAAGAGGAGAGGAGAGGAGAGGAGAGGAGAGAGCAGATTGACATAGTTCACTGTCTTGAACCAGCCTATTAAAGTCATGAGTTTCTGGCCAGTCATAGGTTGGTGTCCGAGAGGCCACCCCCGATCCAGTTAGCTGTAGGAGTGGGGCCTCCTCCCTCCTCCCTCAGCTGCAGAGGGAGGTAGTACAATTCCCCTCTGGAGGGACTCTGCTTGTGTTAGGCTGGGATCAGCATTTTGAGTGGTATAGGACACCAGAGGCTGATTGCTTGGGTTGGACACTTGGCTAGTTTTTTATCAGGTAGGTTTTGTTTTTTGAGATGTGATTCACATACTATAACATTCACCATTTTACAGTGCATAATTCAATAGTTTTTAGTATACCCATTAGGTTTTGCATCCACTTCCATCTAATTCCAGAACATTTTTATCACGCCTATAAAGAAGCTCTATTAGCACTCACCTCCCATTCTTCCTCTCCCCAGCTCCTGGCAATCACTTATCTATTTTCTGTCTCTATGCATTTGCCTATTCTGGATATTTTATCTCAATGGAATCAGAATGTGTGGCCTTTTGTGTTTGTCTTCTTGCTCTTAGCATAGTGTTTTCAAGGCTCATTCATATGAACCTGAATCAATACTTTATTGCATAATATTCCATTTTATGGACATACTGCATTTAATTTATCCATTCATCAGGTTGATGGACATTTGTGTTGTTTCCAGTTTTTGGCTACGATGAGTAATGTTGCTATGAATATTTGTGTACAAGTTGTTGTGTGGACATATTTCAGTTCTCTTGGTTATATATTATATTTAGATATGGAATTACTGAGTCATATGGCAATTCTATTATATGTTTAACTTTTTGAGGAACTGCCAAACTCTTTCCCCAAGTGGCTGAATCATTTTATAATTCCACCAGTGATGTGCAAGGATTTCAATTTTCCACATCCTCACCAACACATTCACTGCCTTTCAGATGACAGCCACCCTAGTGCGTGTGAAGTGGTATTCCATTGTAGTTTTCATTTGCACTTCTGAAATGACTAATGATTTGAATATATTTTCATGTACCTATTAGCTATTTGATATCTTCTTTGGAGAAAAGTCTATTCAAATCTTTGGCCATTAAAAAAAAAATCAGGTTGTTTATTATTGTTGATTTACTGGCTATTTGATATTGTCCTTGGAGAAATGTCTATTCAAATCCTTGCCTATTTAAAGAAACTTGGGTGTCTGTTATTGTTGATTTACTGTCTGTTTGACCTTAGATTAATTGCTCAGTCTCTCTGGGACTAAATTTTCTCATCTTCACAGCAGGGATACCAGCCTAACAAGGTCGTTGGGAGAAGTTGCATGAGATAGTGTGCGTCAGTGCCAAACATGGCGCCTGATTCATGGAAGAAACTCAAATAACTTATTATTATTGTGCCACTGTCAAGAGCAGCTTATTTTCTTAATAGCATCATCTGTCCTCTGCCAATAAACCTTTTGTGTGTGAGGGAGACTTATAGGGAGTATTCTGATAAGCAGCCAAGGGTATGGATGGAAGATGAGGACCCATATCCCCACCAGGGGACAAAAATGTCAGTTACAGTAGATGGTTGGTGCCCTTTTTGCTCAATAGGGCTTCAGGGAAAGGCCAGAGCTGAGGATAATAGAAGAATCTGAGGAGGGGCAAAAGAACACACGCTGAGTAGTGCCGGGAGAGGACATCTGCAGAGAACAGGGAATTTTTAAAGGTGATTTCTATGAAGCTTCCCCTTGTGGTATATGATATAAAATGTCTTGCCACCAAGGTGTTAGTAATATCTATATCTCTCTGAGCATTGTAGGAGTGCATCTTTTTTGAACAAAGATGCTTCTGGCTGGAGGGGTGGGCAATGAGTCAGCCATACTTGGAGTTATTCTAGGAGTAGGATGAGATGTAGACCAGGAAGGGCAGAGACCAGGACCCCTTTCCTGGCTTCTGACAGGGCTGTTTACCATGGGAAAGGCTGCCCTAGTCTCCTCTAGGGTTCAGAGTGGGCATAACGAGGGCAAAGACCTCGTCATCCTACACTCTGTGGGCTCAGGGTTTGACCCCACCTTGACTACCGAGCGTTGGGGTTATACTTCTGTACCTGTGCAGGATCTGCCTGGGGCTGGGTCTGCAGAGGCGCAGCTCCTTGAACAGTGCTCTGAAAACACTGTCCTCTTGGGGCCACAGCTTGGGTTCTCAGTCCTTTCAGATTTAGTAGGGAGAAGCTCTTTGTGGCTGGGCACTGTCTGGAAGATTCCTGTAGGCTACCACAAATGGTCCCCACCAGTTATAGACAGAATGTGTGCAGCTCCCCACATTCATATGCTGAAATCCTAATCCTCAGGGAGATGGGGCCTTTGGGAAGAGACTGGCTCATGGGGGCAGAGCCCTCAGGAATGGGATTAGTGCTTTTATAGAAGCAACCCCGGAGCACTCGTCCTCTCTCCACCACATGAGGAGACAGAGAGAAATCGGTACTCTGCAACCCAGAGGAGGGCCTTTAGGAGAACAGCCATGTGGGCTTTCTGATTTAGGACCTCCAGCCTCCAGAACTGCGAGAAATACGTTCTTTGTTCCTAAGGCACATGGTCTATGGTGATTTGTCATGGCAGCCCAAACTAAGACATCATCTACAGTGCCTGAGTTTGAGAGCATCCCCTTACCTAGGAAGGATTGTCTTGCAGGGGCTTGAGCGTTTCATGCCCTCAATGTGAGGGTTCCATCACAACACTCAGATCATCTGTTCTGGGCCCCCTGGTGGTTGGCATGAGTGCAGGTACCACCTGAAGAACTCTCATAGGTCAAACTCTCCTTTTCCAAGCCCAGAGAACATAATTTGTTTGGTTACAACAAGCACCAATTAAGTGCCCACCATGTAACACACAGTGAGCCAGGGATTGTGGAAGGGACAGAGATGACCTGCCATTTTCTGAAAGAAGCTTCCATCCAGTGGGAGGGACAGAGTGAGACCAACATGCAAACCAGATGGCGCCTGTGCTCAGTGGTTATAGCACTGGAGGGTTTGAACCCAGCCCTGGCCTGCTAAACAATGACAACTGCAACAACAAAAAATAGCCAGCTGGAAGCACCCATAGCTCAGTGGATAGGGCACCAGCCACATATACTAAGGCTGGCAGGTTTGAACCTGGCCCGGGCCAGCTAAAACAACAATGACAACTGCAACAAAAGAATAGCCGGGTGTTGTGGCAGGCACCTGTAGTTCCAGCTACTTGGGAGGCTGAGGTACAAGAATGGCTTGAGCCCAAGAGTTTGAGGTTGCTATGAGCTGTGACACCATGGCACTACTCAGAGTGATAGCTTGAGTCTCTGTCTCAGAAAAGAAAACAAACAGGGCGGCACCTGTGGCTCAAAGGAGTAGGTGCCGGCCCTGTATACCAGAGGTGGTAGGTTCAAACCCTGTCCCTGGCCAAAAATTGCAAAGAAAGGAAAGAAAAACAAACAAATGCAAACAACACCCAGAGTTCACAACAGCAAACCAAGCATCATATTCAGTTAGAAGGACCTGCTGTGGGTAGAGAGAACAGTGTATTTTGCCTCCCAGGGATAGTTTGGGGAAGGCAGAGGGTGCTCCCAGCTGAGGGTCCAAAAGGAGCAAAGGTGTGAGGGGTAAGTGGCGTGTGGAGGGCAGGGCAGGGCGTGTGGACGGTGGACTAGGCATTTGGTGTTGGATCAGGTGGTCTAGGCTTTATTCTGGAGGCAAAGAGGAGCCCAAGGAGGGTTTTCAACAGGGCTGTGGCACGAATCCACCTCTTTTTAGAAAGAAAGTTAGACAGAAAGAAGAGAGTTAGGAAAGAAGAGAGGCTGGGAAGGACAGAGTGGGACAGGGCAGAGCCACAAGGTCAGGGAGTGGAGAGGGGGGTAAAAGAGAGGGGCTGGGGACCCAGAGTCCATTAGGGACAGGGGCTGGGTCATCTCTAGAGTTGGTGTTTTCTGCGAAACATCTCTGGCACATAGATGGGGCTGGCTGATCAGCCATCCCCACCTTAAGCCATCCCCTCCTTTCTGCAAGGAAATCCTTCCTTCTTGGATCTAGGGGAAGACAGAGTAGCAGGGCAGTTTGGAAACCTCTGAATCAGCCAGTCAGGATAGCAGGGACAGGGTAAAAGCATGGATTTCACTGACCATCACCTGGCCTAGGCATGCATGCTATGAGGCTCCAGCCATGGCCAGACACAGTAAGCAGGTGCCTTATAGGAAAGAGGCACAACAGCCTCACACGTCCTGAGTTGGAACCAATGGTAAGAGAAGGGGGAAATGAGTTCTCATTTCTCTTTGCTGCTTTAAGCCAGAGAACAGCCTGTCCTGGAGACCCGAGGGTTTGTTAAGGGCCCTGGTTCTCTTAAGCTTCTCCGCACAGGTCTGGGCTTGGGGATGGCCCAGAACCTGTAATTTCAGCAAGCAGTTCTGATGCCCTCCAAGTCTGGGCACTACTGGCTTGAGAAATGTTTGCTCAGAAAAAGGAAGGGGCCTGTTCTGTGGACCCCTAAGTAAAGCTCAGGGGTCAAGCATCCAGATACACTAGGGTTTAAATGACCTTGAATAAAAGAAGCCATTGGGTTTTCTCTTTCTGTAGGAAACTGCCAAATTGAATACCTAGAAAGGGTCCTTCCAAGTTTGTGCCAGAAATGTTTACCTTTTTGCAAGTAATAATTACCCACCTGACTTTCTATAGCCCTTGCCAGGCTCTGTATCTATTAATAAAAGAGTCATGTTATAAGTATTAATCCCAACTTGTATGGTTCTACCCCAGCTGTACACACAGCATCTCTAGCTCTCTTACCAAACCACTCAAGCATTTTAGGAGGTTCCCAAAGTTAACTTACACAAACTAAAGCTCAAGTCCTCTCCCACCAGGTGGTGCCACGGGCTGCCCCAGGTTCTGCTAGTGTCTGCCATCTTGGCTCTCGCTGAAGCCCACGCCCGGAGGTCTTTCAGGATCAATGCATTCAGGGTTCTATTTTAAGTTTTCTAAAGAACCTCTACATTGTTTTCCATAAGGGCTGTAGTAATTTACATTCCCAGCAACAGCTAGAAGGGTTCCCTTTTTTCAGACACTCTCACCAAAACTTACCTTGCATGTGTTGATGATAACCAATCTAGTAGGAGTGAGGTGGTATCTCATTGTGGTTTTAATTTGCATTGCCCCAAGATTAGCGAGGATGAGCATTTTTCACATACCTGTTGGTCATTTGTTTGTTCTCTTTTGAGGAGTGTCTAGTTAGGTCCTTTGCTTACTTTTTGATGAGTTCCTCCTGCATTTTCTTTTGAAGCAAATCCTTTTTAATTTGTGAGTATTTAACATCCTGTTTAATTTGTGAGTATTTCAGTATGCATCTGAGATCAGGATGCATCAGATAAGCACTCCAGTTGTTAAAGCCATATTTACAACAGCATTATCACCCCTGAAAGTGATTAATAATGGTTTCTTTCTTTCTTTCTTTCTTTTTTTTTTTGAGACAGAGTTTCACTATGTTGCCCTCCGTAGAGCGCTGTGGTGTCACAGCTCATAGCAACTTCTAACTCTTGGGCTTAAGTGATTCGTTTGGGACTACAAGTGCCTGCCACAATGTCCAGCTATTTTTTGTTGCAGTTGACATTGTCGTTTAGCTGGCCTGGGATGGTTTCAAACACGCCACCCTCAGTATATGTGGCTGGCCCTGTAACCACTGTGCTTTGGGTGCAGAGCCTAATAATGGTTTCTTAATATCATCAGACTTCCAGTTGTTTCATAGATGCCATACTTTTTCAACAGTTTTATTTATTTGAATCAGGAGCCACGAAAAATCACAACACTGGGATTAGTTGATTTGTCTCTCAATTTTTAAATTTTTGATCTAGATTCCCTGCTCTGTCCTTTTTCCCCTCTTGCAATTTAATTGTGCATGAAACCATGCTTTTTTGTGTCTTGTAGGGCTTCCTGCTTTGTTGCAGAATCTTCTTCATGTAACCCAGCAGTCTCCAACCTTTTTGGCACCAGGGAGTGGTTTCATGGAAGATAGTTTTCTGCAGATGCAAGGGTGGGGGCATGGGGTGGTAATGGGACAGGAGTGGCACAGACCTGTACCAGTCCATGGCCAGGGGCTGAGGACCACAGCTATAATGTATTCCTTAATCTTCTGTATTTCTTGTAAGTTGGTAGTTGAATCTAGAAACTTCAACAGGTTTAGTTTGTTTTAATCAATACTATTTCATAGGCAGTAGATATTCTTCCACCAGGGCTCACATAATGTGTGGCTTTCTCTGATTGTCTCTCTCTATGATATCAGCCACTATCAGGGAGCAAGGCTTCTCAATGAACGAATCAACTATTAATTCATTAGGGATTGCGAACTGGTGACAATTGATTCTATCACTCCTTTATTTATTAACTGGTACTCTTCTATAAAGAACCCTACCCTTGGAAACTCTTTTTTTGCCCAGTGGCACAATCATCACCAGATAAGCAAGTGTTTGATTCTTTTGCTGTAGTTTTACCAGTTTCAAAATAACAAATGGGTTCTATAGCATTCTTCAATGGTAGCCAGTTAGTTTGTTTTAGTGTGGATCTCATGGGTCTAACTATATTTGAATCCTTGGCAATTATTGCCCTTATTGATGCTCAAATTTTCTTAACTTAGGCCAGTGGTAGCTCCTTCAAGGTGGCCTCTGAGTCCTTTTGTAATGACTGTAAGAGCCTTGCTGTATTTCCTACACCAGTCCTAGAACCAGTCATTCCCTGGTTCCTGTCAGGAAGAAATGGTATTTTTTTTCTTTTTCTTTTTTTTTTGAGACAGAGCCTCAAGCTATCCCCCTGGGTAGAGTGCCATGGCATCACGCTCACAGCAACCTCCAACTCCTGGGCTCAAGCGAGTCTCCTGCCTCAGCCTCCCAAGTAGCTGGGACTACAGGCACCTGCCA
>CAUYTI010018255.1:0-14713 GCA_963575145.1 Galago senegalensis | reverse complement strand
ATGTATGGAACAGAATAGAGAGCCAACAGATGAATCCAACTACTTACTGGTACCTGACTTTTGACAAGCAAATTAAAAACACTGAGTGGGGAAAAGATTCCCTATTTAACAAATGGTGCTGGGCTAACTGGCTGGCAACCTGTAGAAGACTGAAACTGGACCCACACCTTTCACCATTAACTAAGATAGACTCTCACTGGATTAAAGATTTAAACTTAAGACATGAAACCATAAAAATAATAGAAGAAAGTGTAGGGAAAACACTTGAACAAATCAACCTGGATGAATATTTTATGAAGAGGAAACCTCAGGCAATTGAAGCATCATCAAAAATACACTATTGGGACCTGATCAAACTAAAGAGCTTCTGCACAGCCAAGAACACAGTAAGTAAAGCAAGCAGACAGCCCTCTGAATGGGAGAAGATTTTTGCAGGTTTTGTTTCTGACAAAGGTTTATTAACCAGAATCCATAGAGAACTCAAACATATTAGCAAGAAGAGAACGAGTGATCCCATCTTAGGGTGGGCAAGGGACTTAAAGAGAAATTTCTCCAAAGATTGGCTCATGGCCTACAGATATATGAAAAAATTCTCACCATCCTTAATCATTAGAGAAATGCAAATCAAAACTACTTTGAGATATCACCTAACTCCAGTAAGATTAGCCCGTATCACAAAATCCCAAAACCAGAGTTGCTGGTGTGGATGTGGAGAAAAGGGAGCACTTCTACACTGCTGGTGGGAATGTAAATTAATATGTTCCTTTTGGAAAGAAGTCTGGAGAACACTTAGAGAACTAAAAATAGACCTGCCATTTGATCCTGCAATTCCTTTATTGGGTATATACCTAGAAGACAAAAAATCACATTACAACAAAAATATTTGTATCAGAATGTTTATTGCAGCCCAATTCATAACTGCCAGGTCATGGAAGAAGCCCAAGTGCCCATCGATCCATGAATGGATCAACAAACTGTGGTATATGTACACCATGGAATACTATGCAGCCATAAAGAAAGATGGAGACTATACGTCCTTCATATTCACATGGACGGAGCTGGAAAGTGTTCTTTTTAGCAAAGTATCACAGGAATGGAAGAAAAAGTATGCGATGTACACAGCCATATTATGAAATTAATTTATAGCTTTCATATGAAATCTATAATCTAATAACAGCCCAAGAATATGGGGAGAGGGGCAGTGAAGGGTGGGGGGAATGGGTGGAGGGAGGGTGATTGGAGGGATCACTTCTATGGTTTATCTTACAAGGGTACAAGTGAAGCTTTCCAAGAGTAGACTATGAACGTCTTAACACAATAACTAAGAAAATGACATGAAGGCTACGTTAACCAGTTTGATGAAAATATTTCAAATTGTATGTGAAAACACCACACTGTACCCCAGAATTGCATTAATGTACATAGTTATCATTTAATAAAAAAAAATGGATTCCATTTCAAGTACCAATGGGAACATTTTGATGAGTGGAAGTCAGATGTCTCCTTGGCCAAGCCTATCCCTTCTCTGGCACTTGGGCCCTCTATGTTGGCACATCAGGAATGTCATAATCCTTTGTCATCAAAATTCCAACTGTTTCCTCTCAATTAAGATCTGTATTTGTCCAGTCATATACTTGCTGCTTACCTAGTTATTGACAACCACTTGGATGACTAAGCAATTGGAATGTAAGACTGAATTTACTCTTTCAAGTATAAATGCTTTCTAGCCAAGAAAAAAAAATGACATGAAAAATCAAACATTGAAATCCATAGGAATTTTTGTTGTGTTCAGTTTTCCCTCTGTGAATCATCAATCCCAAGCAAGGTGAGGCCAGGGAGAAAAATGAACACGTTTCCTCTAGGGCTGCTGACAAGGATTTATCCTTTCTGTTCTATGCTCTGCTGTTTTTCAGTTTGGTTTGTTTTTAAAACACCTATCTGATTAACCCCCACCTCCTTCATTCCTAACTTCTAGACAAAGTCCAAGGATCTCTGCGTGGCACTCGAAGCCTTTCACATGCAACATAATCACTTGCCCATGCTCTGTCCTGGTCCTCAGCCTCACCCCACAGCCCACCCAACTACCAAACAGGCTAAATGCTCTTCAAGAGCTGCCCATGATGGAGCTCCAACATGACCTCACCTGTTACTCTCTTTCCCACCTTGGGCCTCCATCAGTGCCTCCAGCACCCTGCCTTGGAAGCAGCTATTTCAGACTCCCTTGTCACAGAGTACATGCTTCTGTGTAACCTGGGTGTCAGCTGAGGCTGAAAAATTGGCTGGTCTCCCATTCTGCATTCTGACAGATATTTAATGCTTTCCTTAAGATGTCAGTCTATGTCAGAGTTCTTCCAAGGGCCCTAGTTTCTTGCTCTGGATTCCTCTGTCACCTGTGGGACCTGTTCTGTGTGCCTCTGCCCTGCATGGCCCCAGAAGTGCAATCCAGCCTTCTTCACTAGTCTCCTCACCTATGGGACTCCTCTGCTGAAGAAAAGTCTATGCCAAAACTGTGCACAAAAGAGGGTTTACGCTGTTGAGGTAGCTGCCTGGTGGTTCTGCCACCTGGAGCCTCACTAGGTGACTCTGCTAGTCACTGTCCCTTCCTCTGGACTTCCCCCACGCGCCAACCTCCCCACACCTGCAATCCCCTGGCTTGTTTAGGTAGAGAGACTCTACCCTACTCTGCCCTGAACTACCCTTATGTAACTAAATACTCACTAATAGATGCTCAGTTAAAGTAAAGGCACCTCCTGGAAGAGTTTGGGGGAACAGCAGAAGCTCACAGGAGTCCCTTGTTCTCTCTACCTCCACTTCCTCTGTCTCTGGAACACAGGTAGAGACTTACTGACTCAGAGAGGAGGATGACACTCCCTGGTAAAGGTAGATGTGCAGAGGGTCACTCTGTGCTTTTACATAATCATTTCCTTTTCCCTGCTCCCTCTAATCTCCTACTACATCTCCTAAGGCATTTTCATATTCTTTGTCTTCCTGAACTTTCTTGAATATTCCTGTTTACAGATCTGCCTCTTTCACCAGACATAAGTCAGAGACAGTACATAGTGGGACACTGGAGGCCTCCCTCAGCCTTGAGCTGAACAGAAGTGCAATCAGGAAGGACTTCCTAGAGGAAGAGGCAAGTCAATGCATGAAGGCCTTGAAGAATTTAGATTGGTGGCAAAGGAGGAAGATGAAAAAGAGCTACATGGATCCATCCATGTTCACCAGTAGAGACTTTCAGTCACCACGGTCCCTGTGAAAGGCTGGGTGGTACCTCAGCTGCAGCGGTTGGGATGCACTAGGCTATGGCTGAGCACACAGGGAAGTGGTTGCAGTGCCGACCTCCAGGTCTGCCAAAGGCCTCAGTAGTGGGACAGGTGGGACCTCGACACCATCCAGCAACACGGTCTCCCCCAAGCTGCATGGAGACCAGGATAGACAACGACAAGGTGAATGCAGAACATTGACACAAGAATCATGCCATACATCTCCAGTATTAACTCAGGCAGTGGAAGCCCTGCAGGATAAACCTGTCTTATTCTTCAGAGCAATGATTATGGAGGGGGAGAAGAAGGATGTCACATATGGAGTTCCAGCCTTGGAGTCGATGGAAGACCAGCCAAAAAATGACTATAGGCTCATTATTTTCAATCTTGTTATACCCTCAATGCTAGAAGCTGAAAAACTTTGGCTACATTTTGATAGTCCAGCAGATAGATGATAACTCCACTTTACAGGAGTTTTGTAGGTGAGTCCCTGGGGTTGTCCCGATCTACAATCATATCATCTACGAAAAATGAGAGTTTGATCTCCTCTGACCCTATTTGGATACCCTTGATTGCCTTCTCTTGCCTGATTGCAATGGCTAAGACTTCCATTACAATGTTAAAAAGCAGTGGAGACAATGGGCAACCTTGCCTGGTTCTTGATCTGATAGAAATGATTTCAGTTTAACGCCATTCAATACGATATGGCTGTGGGTTTGTTGTAGATGGCCTCTATCAGTTTAAGAAATGTTCCTTCTATAATTATTTTCGTAAGCATTCTGATCAAGAAAGGATGCTGGATATTATCAAAAGCTTTTTCTGTAACAATTAAGAGAATCACACAGTCTTTGTTTTTTATTTTGTTTATGTGATGAATTATATTTATAGATTTATGTATATTGAACCATGCTTGGGACCCTGGGATGAAACCCACCTGGTCATGATGTATAATTTGTTTGATGTGTTTCTGGATTCTGTTTGCTAGGATCTTAATTTTCAGGCAATATTCACTAGAGATATTGGTATATAATTTTCTTTTCTTGTTGGGTCTCTCTTGCATCAATATTCATTAGAGATATTCACCTATAATTTTCTTTTCTTGTTGGGTCTTTTCCTGGTTTGGGGATCAGGGTGACATTTGCTTCGTAGAATGTGATGGGTGAATTGCCTGGTGACTTGTAGAAGACTGAAACTGGACCCACACCTTTCTCCTCTAACAAAAATTGATTCTCACTGGTTAAGGGCTTAAACTTAAGACATGAAACTATAAAAATTCTTGGAGAGAGTGCAAGGAAAACACTTGAAAAACTTGGCCGGGGAGAATACTTTATGAGGAGGATCCCCAGGGCAATTGAAGCAACATCAAAAATACATCACTGGGATCTGATCAAACTAAAAACTTCTGCACTACCAAGAACACAGTAAGTAAAGCAAGTAGACAGCCCTCAGAGTGGGAGAGGATTTTTACAGGTTATATTTCCGACAAAGGTCTAATAACCAGAATCCACAGAGAACTCAACTTCTTAATAAGAAAAGAACAAGTGATCCCTTTTCATTATGGGCAAGGGGCATGAATAGAGGATTCTCTGAAAAAGACAAGTGCATGGCCTACAGACACATGAAAAAAAATGTTCATCATCTTTAATCATCAGAGAAATGCAAACCAAAACCGCTTTGAGACATCATCTAACTCCAGTAAGAGTAGCCCTCATCACAAAATCCCAAAACTACAGATGTTGGTGTAGATACGCAGAAAAGGGAACACTTCTGCACTACTGGTGTGAATGCAAGCTAGTACATTCCTTTTAGAAGGAAGTTTGGAGAACACTCAGGGATCTAAATGTAGACCTGCCATTTGATCCTGTAATTCCTATACTAGGTGTATATCCAAAAGACCAAAAATCACTTGGCAACAAAGGTATTTGCACCAGATTGTTCATTGCAGCTCTATTCATAATTGCCAAGTCTTGGAAGAAGCCCAAGTGCCCATGAATGGATAAATAAATTATGGTATATGTATACCATGGAATACTATGCAGCACTAAAAAAGATGGAGACTTTTCCTCTTTTATGTTTACATGGATAGAGCTGGAAAATATTCTTCTTAGTAAAGTATCTCAGGAATGAAAAAAAAAAATCCAAAGTGCTCAGTACTACTATAAAACCAATTTATAATCACTCACACTTTCATATGACAGATGATTCACAACTATAGCCCAGGATGAAGGAGGGAAGGGAGAGGGGTGATTCAATAGAGGGAGGGTTAACGGTGGGGTCACACCTATGGAGCATATTGCAAGGGTACAAGTCAAATTTATCAAGTATTGAACACGAATGTCTTAACAGTGTGATTAAGTAAATGAAGTGAAAGCTATGTTAATTACTAGTTTGTAAGCACTCCAATTTGTACAAATAATGAACACATTGAATACCATGGCATAAATGTATTATACCAAGGCATAAATGTATGATCTATGTATATAGATCATACCAAGGCATGATCTATGTATATATGACTTAATAAAAAGTAAATAAATAAAAATTTAAAAAAAGAAGAAGAGCTACATGAGACACAGAGCACCCTTGAGTCAAGGAGGCTAAAGCACAAGGCTTGGATTCACTGGATCCAAGACCTCCTGAGCAGGGCTGAGCAGGGCTGCCAGATAAAATACAGGATGCCTACTTGCATTTGAATTTCAAACAAACAACAAATAATTCTTTTGTCTAAGCATGGAACCATGCATTTGGGGGAACATACTTACACTAAAAAATTATTCCTTGTTTATCTGAAATACAATCCAAATCCGATTTAACTGAGAGTCATGTTTTTATTCCCCTTAAATCTGGCAATCCTCTTCCTCAGGGATGCCAGAACCACCTTGCTTTAGTTCCTCCAAGGAAAAGAAAGTGTGCCTGCCCCAGAGGTACCAGATGGACACTCAGACTTGACCTTTTTCTGATTTCCTTCATTGCCCTGCTGGATGGTGACCCAGCATCTCAAGACATAAAGCAGTTCTTCCTGGAGGCTCTGTTCCAGTTTCTCCTATGCTAGGTCCAGGACAATGTGTTTGGCCTCCATACCCACAGGAGAGAGCCTGCTGAGAAAGCTCCTCTGAAGCCAAGTATGACTACCTCACTCCAGAAATGTGGGAGCAGAGTCATGGAGGATTTTTTTCTTCATATATTGTTAGCCATTTGTATGTCTTCTTCTCCTTCTTATTTTTAGGAGTCAAGGTCTTTCTCTTTTGCCCAAGCTGAAGTGCAGTGGTGTGATCACAGCTCACTGTAACCTTTAGTTTCTGGGCTTAAGAGATTCTCCTGCCTCAGCCTCCAAAGTAGCTGTAACTACAGGCATGTACCACCACACTGGGTTAATGTTGCTTGTATTTTGTAGAGATAGAGTCTGGCTATGTTATGCAGACTGGTCTCAAAGTTCTGGCCTCAAGCTACCATTCCCCTTTGGCTTCCTAAAATGCTGGGATTATAGGCATGAGCCACCACATCTAACCAGTCAGGGCTTTTAAAAAGATTTTCAAAACTTTTTTAATAAAAAATTTTTTTACAAAGGCCCAAGTACACACCTAGCAGCTTTCACAGGTGCTATTTGGGGTCTGCAAGTCACACAGAGCCATGTCTAGTTCCAGGAAGAATGGGCCAACAACCTTGGCAAAATAGTGGTCAAGCTCTGGCCTCAGCAGTAGGAGGCAGCTCTCCTGGGCCCAGCTCTACAACTTTTACCTGAGGATTTCATGACACTTAACCATCACTGAACAGTAAAAAACAGGGCTGGCCAGCTCACAGTTTACAAATAGCAATCCCCGAGAAAGTTCTGGGTATACATTAAGATTTCAATGATGTTTTTAAGTAAATAAATAAAGCAAGAAGTCTCACATTTTTTGCTGACTCACAATAATCGTGAGGATCAGTCTTGACTTCTAAAATACTGCTCTTATCCTCTGCCTCCTCATCTGTCCAGTGAGGGTCATAATCATGTCTGCCTCATGGATTTGGGACCGGTTAAATGAGATAATCCCTGTAAAGTGCTTAGCTCAGCAGTGACAATAGCAACTACTCAGTGAATGGGTAGTTATTTGCATTGCAGTAAGTGGATTCATGACCCCCAAAAGATGTCCCCACCTCTATCCAAGGAAGCAGCTAACATGCCATGTTACACGGCAAAAGGGGCCTTTCAGATGTGATTAATGTTAAAGAGCTTGATATGGGGAGAGTGTCCTGAGCTTTTCAGATGAGCCCAATCCAGTCACACAGTGCTAAAATTGGAGCTCCTTTCCCAGTTGTGGTCAGAAGATGTGACTAATGGAAGAGGCACAGAGGAACTTTGAAGGTGGAAGAAGGGGCCATGCACCAAGCAATTAGGGCAGCCTCAGGAAGCTGGAGAAGGCAAGGAGATGAGCTCTTCTCCAGAACCTCCAGGGAGAGTACTGCCTGCCAAGCCCTGACTGGGATCCAGGAAGACCTGTTGGACTTTTGATCCTCAATGCCATAAAATAATACATGTATGCTGCAGTTGTTTTAAGCCACTAAATATGCAGCAATTGATTATAGCATCGATGGAAACAAACAGGATTGTATTCTTCTTTAACATCAGCACCATACAGCATGTGTCTTTTGGGCCCTCCAAGGAACAGGGGCACACAATAAATATCTGTCTGAAAGATAATAAACTTCATAGCATAGTAGATGAGGCTGTATGGTGCCAGAAAAATAGGGAAATAATCAGAGCATTTATGACAATAGAAATATTACAGTAAAGAGCAGTAACAGCATCAGTGGCAAAATAATTTTCAGAATGATTTTAGATTAAATGTTCAATAATAGGGTACTTGCTTACTTGTAATGATCCAGAATATAGAATACTGTGCAGTCAAAAGTATCAAAGAGAAATACTCCTATCCCAGTTTTAGAGGGTCCATAAAGAGTAGAGAATGGAAAAGAGAAATCCTTGTCAACAGCCCTGGAGGAAAAGTGTTCATTTCTCCCTAGCCCCACCTTCCTTGGCATTGGAAACTCAAAGAGTAGAAACTAAACAAGACTAAAATTCCTATGGAGTTCAACCAAATAACATGGAATGTTCACAAGATTAAGTGAAAGAAGAAAAATACACAACTGTATATAGAGAACAAGCTCTATGTGTATGTATGTGTTATATATGTGAATAATCTCTGGAAAGAGAAATAGCAAAAGCATTATGAGGGATTTATTCTTTAGCTTTTTGTTTCCCCATGGTTAAATATTTTCTTTCATGATCTCATAATACTTTAGATTCAAGGGAAATTTTATTGAGAGGGGCTGTCCCTGAGGGACAGGCAGAAAGGATGGGACTAGGAGCCCTGGGCTCCTATTATGGGAAGGATGAAGTATCCCTGGTGTCCATCTGTTTGTCTAAGGGGATAAAGTCCCAAAGCAGAGTTGACTCAAGGGCTAACCTCCCTCCTATCCCAGTTTCAGAGGGTCCACACAGCAGCCAGGGGATCTTATAGTTACTCTGTTGGCAGAATTTGGCTGTACAAAATTGTATCTCTCTTTATTCTGAATACAGATGGACAGTGCTTTACTGGTCTCTGAGTTGCCCTGCTCCCACATGTACCACCAGCCTGGGTAAGAAGAGTGACTCACTCTAGCGCTTCCCCCTACCACAATGTTGAATGGGAGCCCTAGGAGTTTGTAGATGTGTGGAAGGAACTGCTCAGGCCCCAAGTGAGGCTACTCTGTGGGGCTGCCCAGTGCTACTGTTTATGTTGATCTGCCAGCACCTGTAGTTACACCTTAGTGGCAATACTGCCTGGCATGGAGCTCAGCCCCAGAGGACTTGCCTGGAGCTCCAGCCCCTTCAGCCCCCACTCATCCTGGGAGACTATATGACCAAAGGACAGCACTGACACAAGCCTCAAACCAGAGTACCAACAATACCCTGGTGTTCAGTCACTCCCTAGACCAAAAGGCCAGCTCTGTTGGGCAGGGGAGAGTAACCAAAGCCTACCCAGAGTTTATTCTCCATGTCTTAGCTGTGATGGTATCCCTTAACTACCTCTCAAAGATCTTCTGATCCCTCTTCTATGACCAGAGAACTTATCTGGACTGCTGGCATACCTATGTGGCCTTTCAGAGCCCAGAAACATCTCCTTGCCCCCAGGCCAGGAGATTACCGAAGGGTTCCTATCTTTCTAATCTGGATTGCATGTCCTATTCTCTAGGGAGAAACTTTCACTATTTCACCCTTAAATGTGATGCTTACAGTAGGGCTTGTTCATTTCTCTGTTTTGTAGATAGCCTTTATCTGATTAAGGAATTCTCTTCTATTCCTGGCTTACGTAGTTCCCATCAAGAATAGGTATTGGATTTTACTAAATGCTTTTTCTTCATCCAATGAAATAATTACTATAGGATTTCCTTCTTTATTCTGTTAATGTGGTAAATTATATTGCTCTTTTAAATGATAAACCAACTTTATATTCTTGGAACACTTTTTATATATCATGGATTTGGTTGGCTAATATTTTGTTTAAGATACTTATATGGATGGGAATTATTGACCTGTAATATTACTTTTTGGTAAGGATCTTGTCAGCTTTGGATGAAAAAATTATGCTCATCTCATGATAAATCAGGCAGTGTCCTTATTTTCTAGTCTCTGTAATAGTTTGTATAAGACTGGTGCTACTTCCACCATAACTATTTGGAAGAATGCACTAAAGTTATCTAGGTCTGGAGTTTTTTTATTGGAAGGTTTCCTCATTATACATTTAATAGATAACAAAATTATTCAGATTTTCTGTATCTTCTCATGTCTATTTTAAAAGTTGCTTTGGGGAGATTTGGTATTCATTTCATCTAAATGTTCAAATTGATTGGCATAAAGTTGTGTATAAAATCCTCCTGCTTTCTTTGCAAGTTCTTTAAGAACTTCAGCACTGTCCCCTGTTGCTCTCCTGACATTGGCAATCTGTCTTCTGTCTTTATCTCTGGGTCACCATGTGCAGAGCAGCCCAGCATCCCCCTTTAGAAAGGAAGTGCTCCTTCCCCCACCTGCTCAGAGTCCTATTGGCAGACAGCCCTCTCCAGTCCTATCTGCCTTGCCCTAAGACAACCACCTTGCCCAAGGTCACACACCCTTATTAGGTGGCCTGAGGGCCATGACTGATCAATGGGGTAGAAAGTTCTGCCTCTGTATGGTCCCAACCTGGGACCACTCTCAAAAGTCATTTCAGCTTCGAATGTCCCAGGATGGTTATTTCAGGCTTCCTTTGAGACTGTGTCATAGCTCAACTTTTTCCTCTACTTAATCCTACTTTCTTCCCCTCCTCTTCTCTTCCCATCCCTTTCCTTCCCTTGGGTCCCAAGAACAATGCCCAGTAAACTTCCAGCACTTTACTCTTACCAGAATCTGCTTCCTGGGGAATTCAACTTGCTACCAATTTTACTATTCATTTTTTGAAAAATCTTTAGTTTTCCTTATCACCTCTATTTGTAAAATATTTTATTTGTTTTATAATTCTGATAATTTATGCTGTTACATATATCCTCCATCTCTTAAGGTTTAATTTGTTATTTTCCTGACATGTTCAGATGGATGCTTAGCACATCAATCTACATTTTTTAATTGTAATAAAATACACAAAACATGAAATTTGTCATTTTAACCATCTTTAAGTATGCAGTTCAGTGGCATTAAGCACATTCACATTGTTGTGCAACCACCACCGTACATATCTAGAACTCTTTTCATCTTGTAAAACTGAAACTCTGTACCAATGAAACATTCAACCCTTCACTAACTCCCTGCCAAGTCCACAACTAGCATTCTACTTTCTGTCTCTGTGGATTTGACTCCTCCAACTACCTTATATAAGTGAAATTACACAGAATTTGTTCTAGCTCATTAAATGTTAGCCACTTTGCTTCCCTAACATATGTATGTCAGTATAGCTTAGTTGCATCTCATATGTTAATCATTAAGTTCAAAATATTTTTGAATACTTACTATGAGTTCTTCTCTATGACCCATGGATTATTAGTAGCATATCACTTAAGTTAAAAAAAATGTGGAGATTGTCATTCATTAATTTCCGGCTTAATTTCACTGTGGTGAGAGAATGCACTTGGCATGATCTCAGGTTTTGGAAATACTTTGTGCTTTGCATAATTTCCCAGAATATGATCAAATTTAACCAACATTCAATGTGCAATTAAAAAGAACACACATTTTACAATTTGAGTGTACAAAGTTCTGTATATACAGTAGACCTTCTGTAAATTGACCCAACCCAAGGGACTGTAACAAAGTGGTCAACCTATGGAGGTGGTCAACATAAGGAACTAGGCCTACTGTGCTGATATGTACATGTGATGCACATCCACTCTATGAAAATTAGGTCAACTTAAGGAGATAGTCAATGTAGGAAGGTGATCAACTATGGAAGTTCTACCATCTCAGGTCAAATTTATTAAGTGTGTTGTTTTAATTCTCTACACTCTAGCTGACTTTTTTTGTCTACTTGCTTTTTCAGTTACTAAAAGAGGGTGTGTTAAAATCACCCAGTATAATGGTGGATTCATCTACTATTTCATTTTAGTTCTGTCAATTTTTGCTTAGACTTTTGTTATTTTCCTGGTGAATTTATCTTTCATCATTATAAAATGTTATAAGTCAGTCTTTATTTAGATTTACCTATGAGTTTATTCTTTATATTTCTCCTCATTCTTCTCTGCCTCTTTGTGATCATTTCCCTCTTGCTTAAAGAACTCTTTCATGAGTTTTTTGAGTGTAGGTACTCTGGTGAAGAATTGTTTCAGTTTATGCTTTTCTGAAAATGTCTTCATATGATCTTCACTTTTAAAGGATATTCTTGCTGGATATATAATTAGGTTGATAGTACTTTCAGCACTTTGAATATATGGTTCATTTCCCATTAGTTTTCATTGTTTCCTTTTGAAGAAATATGACTTTATTTTTCCTATGGCTGTTTTTAAGATTTTCTTTTTGGTTTTCAGCAGTTTTACTATGATGTGTCTGGAGGTGGTTTTTATTTATACCATTTGTGCTTTATAGCTCTTCTTAAAGCTGTGACTTTCTGTCTTTCATCATTTTTTTGACAACTCTCAGCCATTGTGTCATATTACTTTTTACCCCCCTCCCCATTCTCTCCCCTCTCTCCTTCTAGGACTCTAGTTATATACTTTCTCTTACACTTTTTTCTGTATTTTTCATCTGTTTCTCTTTGTGCCTTTGATCTAGATATATATTTTCTAACCTATCCTCAAAATTAATTTATTTTCTTCAGTTGTGTCTAATCTGTAGTTAAACTCAATTATTTCCTTGATTTCAGTATCAATTTTTTAAGTTCTAAAATTTCCATTTGTTGCTTCCAGGATACTACTGAACATATCCATCTTGTCATTTAATTTCTGGAACATGTTAATTTCAGTTATTTTAAAGTTTTTAAAAGTTTGATAACACCAGTATCAGAATTATGATTTTTTCTACTGTTTTTTTCCCTCTTGTTCCAAACTTGTGATTTTTTTCATATCTGTTTTATTTTGATGAAATGTTAGACATTGTGTATGAAAATTACAGAGAAGATTTGAGGCCCTGGGTGGTATCTTTCTCCAGAGAAGACTTACTTTTGCTTCTGGCAGGGATCAAGGAAGGGGAAGATCTCTTAATTAGGGGCTGAGATGTTTTGAAGCTGGGTGTCATTTTTCCCAGGGTTTATCTATGTCCTAGTTTGACTGCCATTGCTATAATAGGATACCACATATTAGGTAATTTATAATAAAAATAAATTTATTTCTTAAAGTTCTAGAGGCTGGGAAGTCCATGGTCAAGGGGCCACATTTGGTGCAGAAGGTATCAGGGTAGGAGCAGTCCAAGAAGAACAAAAGTGCCTCTTTTTTTTTTTTTTTTTTTTGAGACAAAGTCTTACTCTGTCACTTTAGGTAGAGTGCCATGGCATCATCATAGCTCACAGCAACCTCAATCCTCTTGCCTGAGCCTTCCCAGTAGCTGGGACTACAGGTGCTTACCACAACATCCAGCTAGGTTTTCCATTTTTAGTAGAGGAGGTCTCACTCTTGCTCAGGCTGATCCTCTTGCCTCAGCCTCCCCAGTAGCTGGGACTACAGGTGCTTACCACAACATCCAGCTAGGTTTTCTATTTTTAGTAGAGGAGATCTCACTCTTGCTCAGGCTGATCTCAAACTCCTGAATTCAAGCAATCCACCCATTTTGGCCTCCCAGAGTGCTAGGATTACAGCATGAGCCACCACCAAGAGTGGCCAAAAGTGGCCTTTCTAACAGATTCATTCTAGAGGTAATTAACTCAATCCTATGATAATCTAGTAATCCATTAATCCATGAATGAATTAATCCATCTATAAAGATTTAACCACCTCTTAAAGGTTCTGCCTGGTCCCACCTCTTACTATTTTTACAATGGCAATTAAATTCCACTTTTAATTTTGGAGGGACACTCACACCATAGTAGCAACCCAACGTCCTGGTTTCCCTTGGACTGAAAAAACAGTCAAACAAACAAACCAGGATGGTTGGTCACTGTAAGTACCTCTTTGGGGCTACAAAATGAAGGCCTAGGGTGTCTATCTTGACTTTTTTTTTTTGCATACTCTCTACTCCAATTTTGTTCCCTTGTCCTATGACATTGCCTTCTCCTCCCTCTCAGCTTCTCAGTCATTGCTTGTTGCTCAGCTTCTCAACTTCCCAGACATATTTTATGAACTGGCAAACATCTTCAGAGAGAAAGAGACATCAAATTTCAGGCTTATGTATTTCACTTCTCTAAAAGATCTTAACCTTTTAAGTCCTCACTTCCCTGGGGTTACTCGTATGACTTCAAGCTGGTGATTTATATATTTTCACTCAGCTTTTCTTATTGTTCCTGATGGGAGAGTTGAACTGAAAGAAGTTAGTCCAAAATGATTGGAAGTCTAAATTGGTTTGCATATTTTTTTCTTTCCTTTTTCTTAAATCATAGCTCTGTACATTAATCCAATCATGGAGTACAATGTGCTGGTTTTGTATAAAATTTGAAATATTTTCATCAAACTGGTTAACATAGCCTTCACAGCATTTTCTTACAGTGTTTCCCCGAAAATAAGACCTACCCAAAAAATAAGCCCTAGCAGGATTACTATGCATTTGTTAAATATAAGACGTACCCTGATAATAAGACCTAGTGATGGTTTTATGGACGCCATGCATTTCGGTGCAGAGCAGTAAGGAAGACTGAAATACCTTTTATCTGCCACAGCTCCTTTCTCCAAGCCATTCACACTTGCACAGGTGCGTGTGTGGTAACCGTGGTCAGGCATCCTATTGCACACGTGCGAACGGCTTGGGGAAATGAGTTCACACATCACTAGCACCAGCCCCACCAACAAGGTTGGCTCTTTCTGTCATGTTCCAGAAGAAG